>JADDOH010010847.1:0-49160 GCA_016648135.1 Agrypnia vestita | reverse complement strand
TACATTTTTTAAGTTTAGTGTTAAGAGTATTGAATGTTTTTGGTGCTTGGAAGAGGTGAAATCTTTGTGAAAAAGTTTTTTTGAATTTTGGTACAAGATAGTTGCAGTTCACCTGTGCCCTTGTTGAATGTGAGTGAGTTATTTGTTGGTGATCTTGTTTATGTCGGTAAAAATATTTTAAAGTGTTGAGTAAATATGTTTGATTGATGTCCAGGACGTGACATTCTCTGAAAAGTTCTTCTGAAGGAAAACGAAATGGCTTTTTATGAAGAACTCTCAATACCATTTTCTGGGCTTTGCTTAATGAATCTAATATAGTACAAGCTGCACCACCCGAACTGACAGTTGCATAATTAATGAGTGAGTGACACAGTGCATAGTATACTATTCTTCTTGTCGGTGCGTCGAGTACATCTCTAATTTCTTTGAAAAAATAAACAAGCTTTCTTATTCGGATTGTGAGATTCAAAATATGTTTTCTCCAGTTTAGATGCTGGTCTATTTACACACCTAGATATCGTATATCTTCCGTTGTCTGCAGATTAGTACAATCACAGGGTTTATCTTTTGATTGACATGTGTGAATCAGTAGATTTTTGGGCTGCTTTATTACTGTTCTTTTACTGATGGAGAAACACATGTATTTTGTCTTTGAAGCATTTACTGTTAGTAGATTTTTGTCAAGCCATGATGTTATTCGATTCAATCCACTTTGTGCCTTTTTTAAAACATCTTTCCAGGAATCATCTTGAAAAAGAAGCACTGTGTCATCTGCGAAAGAAATTATTTTACCGTTTTCTAAATTGGAGTTACACATTTCATTGACATATATGAGGAAGAGCGTGGGTCCCAAAACACTTCCTTGCGGTACTCCATATGATGTTTTGTGGAGGTTGCTGCAGTGATCGCCCGATTTAACTACCTGAACCCTGTTATTTAGATAATCTTCAAACCACGCCAAAGCCGTCCCCCTTATACCCAAAGCTGATAACTTGTGCAGCAGCAGTGGATGAGACACCGTATCGAAAGCTTTGGCTAGGTCCAAAAATATACCAATACAACGTTTGTCTTTATCTAATTGTGTAACTAAGAATTCCGTTAGTTGACATATTGCATCTTCTGTTGAGAGTTTTGATTGGAACCCGTATTGATTGTTGGAGATTATTTTGTGAATATCCAGGTATTTTAAAAGACGTACTTTAATTATCTTCTCTAAGATTTTAGAAAAAACACTTAGGAGCGATATAGGTCTATAGTGGCTCGGATTACGGGGATCACCACCTTTGAATATTGGACAGATTCTAGCCAGTTTTAGTGCATTTGGAAAGATACCCGTTGAGAGACTTTGATTGAATATATAACAAAGAGGCTTACTTAATTGGTCTTTATTATACTTCACTACTTTTGCTGTTACCTCATCGTTTCCAGGGGCACTGTTAGACTTTAGGTTACTAATGATTGCAGCAATTTCATGAATGGAGGTTGGAGCAAAGAAAAATGAATATGGATTTGCTGAATTTAAATTTGTTTTAAGGTTTTCTTCAGTAGTTTTTAGACGAGACAAAATATTTTGTGCTAAATTTTTACCAAGCGAAGCGAAATGCCCGTTTACATTATCTAGCACTTCAGTAATGGCCTTATCCTCAGTAGCATGATTTTTGTTTGGAATCAGCATATCACATATATCATTGCTTCTAGTATTTTGTGTAGAAGTCATTTATCTTATAATTTCCCATGTTTTCTTTGCATCACGTTGATTTTCTTTTATAATATTTTTGTAATATAAGTGTTTAGCGGATTTGACCGCTCTATTACAAATATTTCTATACTTTTTGTAAAAGTTTTGTAAGCCGACATTTAGAGGGTTAAGTTTAGACTGTTTGTGTAACACATCTCTCTTATTTATGCAGTTAACTAAACTTTCAGTTATCCAAGATTTCTTAATTTTTTTCCTCGATTTATTAGATATATGTTCTTGATTTTTTTTAATGTGGCTTTGTAGAATATACAGGAATTTTGAATATGATGTATTAGCATCATTAGTCTCGTATACTGGTAACCAAGTTTCTTTTTCCAAGTCTTTTTTTAGCATTTCAAAATTTAGTTTGTGTCGGGGTTTTGTATAAGGTTTTGTATTTATTTTTTGTGTTCCAATATCAATCATTACTGGAAAGTGATCCGTGATAGTAGTTTCACATACAATTCCTTTCACCAAGAATTTGCTTTTAACCATAATATGGTCTAAACATGCGTTACCTCTTGTTGGGTTGCTGATGGCAGGAACGAAACCTTGTTCAGCTAACATGGATAGGTATTCAGATGCATTTGTGGTGGGAGTACTTGCAGTTATGTCAATGTTTATGTCACCTGCAATGATCATTGTTGGGTTTTTGGCCATTGTGAGTAGCTCTTCAGAAAGAGAATTTGTGAATTCATACGCATTTTGGAAGGACGGTGGTCGATAAATCCCATATATGTAGGTACCATTACACAAATTAATTTTTAAACAATTGGCGTCACTTATATCTGGTTCAGTTACTTCGACATTTAGATTTGCTTTAATGTATGTTACAACACCGTCATTTTGGTTATAATGTTTGGAGGTTTTATGCCCGGTGTATCCTGGTATCGTCTGTATTGTGTCTTTATCTTTTAACCAGCATTCCGTAAGAATAATGATTTGAAAGTCTATATTTAGACGATGCAGTAGTACAAGAAGTTCGTCAAAATTATGATTTATGCTTCGTATGTTCATATTTAGAATCTTAAGTGTGCTAGTGCCTCTACAAAAATGTTGTTTACAGTTTTCTGGTTGGTCCACAGTTTTAGTGGTAATTGGTTCAAAGGAATCTATTTGGTTTACCAGATCAATTATATTAGCCATTCCATATCTTTCTGTAGTAAATTTGGATGATTTTTTTTGTTACACCAACATTCTGTACAGGTAAATATATCCGAATCATATTGTGTGCATGTTTCAGGTAAGGGGACTATTATAGTTTGCGAAAGAGCGAATGCCTCTATATCTACCGCGAGATTATTAATATTCATCTTTGTCACTCTGATGTCATGGGTACCGATCTGTAAGCTTTTAAAGTGAAAAGGTTTCATTAAGAGTTGGTAGTAAATACCTACATATTTGCAATGTACATGATTGTTACAGGATGCGGGTATATAGGGTAAGTTCATTTTACAGGAGTAGAATTGAATTAAGATATTGCTTAAACTTATTTTTGAAAGAATATTTTGCTATGTAAGTGAAATGATAATGGTTTATTATGAACTGTATTACCTAGGTATATTGTGGTATTACTATCAAGGTAGGTATATATTTTATAAAAAGTATGTGTTGGAAACAAAAATAAAAAGAAGTTTAAGAATGTGTTATGATTGCTTAGAATGATCTTATTGTCGAGTGTGTATCTTTTCAGTTGATATATAATGTTTTTAAATGCGTCAGTGTAATTATGTGTTATTTGACACGACAGAGGAAAGTAATTCAGTATGGTTTTTAGGTTTGTTTTGATATGACAACAAAATTTAATATTTATGAAATATTGGAATAGGTGTCTATGATTTGCCCATTCAGAAAATTTTAATAATTTATGGTTTATTTTGCACATTAGTTGTTTATGGTTAACGCCTTTTGTAAAGACCATAGAAAAGAGAAAGTTTGTATACACCGCGAATCGGCAACTGACATTACAATTTTGACAGGTCCGTCTCCGATTTGATACAAAGAAATGGCTCACCGACATTTTTTCTTGTATATATGCGTCCATTCTTAATCCAAACAAATTTTATATTTTTCTGGATGGCTATCTTCTTTGTTTCCGCTAGTAAAAATTTGCATTTTTTTGTAATGTGCTCGGAGATGTAAATAGGCTTGATTTCTTGGTTATTTTTAAAGATGGAAGTGTTTAGTGAGCGCTCATAACCTTTCGATTGTTTATTGTGAGATTTAACTCTGTCGAGGAATGTATCTCGACAGGTCCGGTTGGTAAATTTCACAATAATCGGGCGTGGAGTCTTTTTTGAGAAGTGCTGCCTCGCCCGTTGTATGGAGAGATGTCGCTCATCTGACCTTCCCAGTTTATTGTTGAGATAATGGTTTTGACACTGTGAGTGAGATCAGCGGTTGACTCTGCCGAAGTTTCATGGCATCCACGGATTTCGATGTTGGTGGCTAATTGTTGATACTCCTGTTCGTCAAATTTATTTTCCAAGTATTCTATTCTTTTAACTAATTCAGATTGCTTTTGTTGAACTTTTTCTATCTGATTGCATCTAGACTCGATGACAGTAATTTTTGTCTTCAGGTCTTCATATTGGTTGCTTACAAATTGTATAGCCTGGAGGATGCTGGTATTTTGATCTGAAATTTGTTTCCATTGCTTGTGGTTTTCAGAAAGTTTACTCTCTAGATAATCGATTAAGGAGGATCGCAGCCCCTCTATGTTACTATTGTAGAGTGCAAATGAGTTGGCATCGATAGTGATAAGTGATGTATCATTAGCTTTAGGGGATGGATTGATAATCGGAGGCTCCCCAGATTGTTTTCTATCACTTTTATCTTTTTTGCAAGGCGGGCAAATCCATGATTCTATGTTTTTTGTCGACATCTTTTTAAAATTTTCTTTGGAGATATTTATACAATCTGTGTGGTAATAACTTGAGCATTTTTTGCAACGAATTGTCTGTTTAATATTTGTTACTGTGCACATACATTGATTGCAGACAGCCATTTCTGGATTCATTAGCTGTTACAATTTAAATAAGGTTAATCTTTTGAAATTTACCTTTGTTAGTAGGTATGTGTCAAACTGCACAGCTGGTTTTGACAGGTCAGTAATGTTTTTCAAAGAATAGATGTTTTAGTTGTACACTTCACTGGCATAGTATTTGGAGCTTAAGTTACTTTAATACTGTTCTGTTTAATAGCGTTTTAGGTCACTTTTATTATTTAATTTTACTTTATTTGTAATTTTTTTACGAAGAATAAAAGTTATGATACTGTAGGTAGTACGGGAAACGGAAGAGTGAGTGAATTACTGCATACATTAGCTTGAAAATGGATCGATTCCATGGCCAGTGTCAATCAGTATCAATCAATGACCACTGGATTGACATTTGACGTTTGAAGCAAGATTTGGTGTGTATAATGCTATACGAAAGTCAAGACTTGTGTTTTGAGATTGGCTCAAATATTATCTTCAGACAAAAATGTCAGGGTCATAGCTAGCTTTAGATCTATAATGTGAGAAATTCTGTAAAACAGAGATGAACGGAAGAAAATTCTTGAGTGAACAAAAATCCTTCCAGGGTTGAAAACAATCAACGTGGGATGAAGATAAAATGAAAACTGGGACCTTTGTGTGGGTATTAAATATCATTTTTCGCAATCTAGAGATGCTTAATACCGCATGAAAATGGTTTTATGCAGCCAAGATCTAAACTGAAATTTGCAAAGGATAATGATAAAATATTATGTTTGAATGTTTCCCTTATACGTTTGTATGAAATGAAATCATTAAAACTCACTGAAAAAATGCAGAAACTATTTGAGATTTAGATTGATAGATGGCAAAAAAGGATAGAGTTTTAGGGCTAAATGCGGATGCAGGAGGAATAAATAAGCAATAAATGTCCGAATATTATAATATTTATGAGACATCCAGAGAAGTACCTGATCCTGCATTTCAATATTTCACACAAAATTATAGGTTTTAAAGATGAAAGACATCCTAGCTGATGAATCTGAGGGACTAACTTACCAACTAACCATCACACGCTGTGTTCCAGAGGGGTAGGCAGGGAGAATAGAATGCCACACTCTTCTGTTTTGGTACACCACATTTGCTTCATCCACTTTTATACATTTTCTCATGCACGCTCTTTGGTTGTTGAAGCTTCTAATAGAGCCATCCTTCAATATATGATTTATATGGTCGTTAATAGGACGCCGCAGATGTCCTCTGTTTCTGCTGCCTCAACAATTACCTCATAAATCTTCTTTCCTCATCCATCTATTCCACATTGCTAAACCATCTCAGGGATCGTTTCTTTATTATATCTAATAATAACAATAATTGTCGGCGCTACATCCCGGGGTAAGACTTGGCCACTACTAGAAGTTTTATTTTATCTAACTTTATCCTATCTAGCTTTGGGAAATCCATTTTCCAACTATTTACAGCTGTTACCAGCAAGATAACGGTTGCTAGCATTCGATAAACACAATAACGACATACAACAATGAAATTTAGACAAATAATTAAATTTAATGTACTTCTATTTATATACAAAATTGTTAATGGACACAACAATGCATTTGAATTAGTATGAAAAATAAGAAAAAACCAACATGAACATGACCATTGTACAAGAAAAAAAGATGCAATAAGATTGCCATTCAGAAAGAAAAAAGATTGCAAACTTCCGTGATGTACAGTGGGATGAAGTTGTACGCGAGTCTGCCAGAAGATATTAGAGATGAAAAAAATATGAAAATTTTTAAGAAAAAATTAAGAGAGTTTGTGATACCTACTTTTGATTAGAAATGTATTTGATATTTTACATATTTATAAATTATATTTTACAATGTATAAATTTGGAAATATTAATTTAATTATATTACCTATTTTAAGAATATATAAAAGAATAAGAAAGGGTTGAAACGCCAACTCTGAAGACGACAATGAGTCACGCCCGCTTCTACAATCCACCCCTAATCGTGTATACGACGAACAACCGCTGATTACAAATCTGAAATAATCAAAGTTCATTACCCACTCGACTATCGTTATTTAAAGACGGCGGTCGGTGCGACAAAAGTGCCAAATTGGGGTTGCAATTTTCGGTTGTGTATTCGAGTCCCGCCCCGCACTTAATTCACCCCGCCGGCCTCCGCGGCGCCAGGGCGCGAGGGTTCACCCTTCGCGTCTGGGACCCCTCCGAGGGTTGGGTAAACAGGCCGCTGGGCAGCCGCGCCGGTTAGAGGATAGGAGTCCCCAATCACGTTTTGTTTGCGCGAATTTGACATTTTGTTGACAGATGACGTGTCGGCGCACAGGGCGGCCCGTAAAAGTGAAAGAGTTTGCGACATTTTTCCTTTTCGCGCGAAGATACGTCGTCATTTGTCTTGTTTGCTTTTACTTATTTATTTATTTATACGCTCTTAGGGATTTTGCGCTGAAAAATTAAATTAAATTAAAAATGTTTAAAAAATTAAAATTTGATAATAATTCATTAATATAATGTAAGGATTTAAATCATCAGGTATCTACATAACTCAAAACTTAAGAGAAAAAAAATGAAAATGAAACAGACATGGCATAAATAACTACTAAAATTAATTTTATTTTATGGCGGATTCGTTTGGTTTATCTTGTTTTATGAACAACAATTCTTCTGAAATCAAACAAAACCGCAGAATTAAATTCGTTACCATTTCGTGCAATCTTTGCGTACCTACGTGAGTTTTTTTTACAAGTCGATCTGGAGGCAGAATATGATATCTCATTCTAGTAAAATCTGATACATATGCTAAACATATAATTTTGTACCATTTCTTGCTGTGTCAGATGGAAAACAGAGTTTTTTTTCATATAACAGTGGTCATGTATACGTATCTGGTTTAGAGATCCAGAACTGGCGCAAAACCGACATTAGTGGAGAATAGCTCTTGAGGAGGCCAAGGCCCACCAGCGATGGTGATGACGATATTCATTCTAAACTAAATTATCAAAAATGGATTTAAAATTATTTTTATATAAATTAAATTTTATTGCGCAACTACTTCCTTTGTTCCGCTTTCTACAACTAAAGACTTCACTTACATAAATTAGTGTGCATACCAAAGTGATGCACATGGTCTGGAGGTGTAACGAGATGCGACAGAGTGAGAAATAAGCATATCAGGGGTAGTTTTAGAGTGGAGGTATGGAGATCACTCAAATTACAAGAAACCAAAAGAGGTAGAGGTGGATCCAGCGCCACATGGTGGAGTAGTGTCGAGAAGGATCTGAAGAATGCCCAGTTGGACGAAGCGATAGCCCAGAACAGGGAATCGTGGAAAAAATAGTAAGGAGAGCCTACCCCAAATGAAATGGGATAAGATAAAGAAGAAGTGTGAGCAACTAAATTCCAGTATGCGCAAACAAGTTTTGATTAGAAATTACTGCATTCAACGCACAATTGACTGAATTCTGCGCAGTCTCCTTCTAAGCACGATATCTTTCCGTCAAACAACCTTCCCAAGTTCTATTTGTTCTAAGCATTCATCATTTATTAGTATTTAGTAAATTGTTTTACTTTAGCTTTTCATGAATAACATTATTAAAATGCAATACGTTTACTGCTAAAATACAAAAGTAATATTATAAATTGATATCGCAGTTACTTTTTTACGTAACACGATTATTTTAATTTTCAATAAACTAATCTTTGTATTACACACTAGTTGAGTTACTACTAATAATTACACCCATTGATGAAAAGAACTTCTTATCTCGAACATATCATGACAAAATATTCAAAGTTTATGTTTATAGCGGCTTATTATAATATTATAGCTTAAGTTAGTGATACAGTCGTCGGTAGTTAGACCCTGATATCAGCAAGTTAATCTAATTTAATAGAAAAAGCGCTTAGCTAAGCTTAAAAATAGGAAAAATATTACCACGACATTGTGAATTTAAGAATAACTACACATAATTGAGAATTTATCAATATTCCGAAGATTTTTCAATGAATTGGAATGACCTAGAAAGATCTAAAACACACGGAACATACGAGAAAAAATATTTCCTATGTGTATATTGTGCAAAACCGGGCACGAGAGTGAGTCTCAGTTGTATATTTGGCGAAGTCACGGATATAGCGAAACCAGTGAATAAGAGCTAGACCAGCGAATAAAGTTCTAGAGTACCTACCTGCGTAGCGAATATGTGCAATAGAAACGGCGTGAAATAAATTTTTCAGAGACAAGTGGAATATTCTCAATTAAAGATTAGTGTGAATTCTAGAATAGTAACCATTTATGTTGGTGTACAGTGACTTTGTGTATGTAATAAAAGTTAAATTGAATCATATTGTTCTAATATTGATATTTTTCTTTAAATATTACATCACTAACGTAATTAAGTTGGTTTATTATCTGTTTTCTTTTATCAATATTCCAACTTAAGAAGTTAACGTCCATAAAGGGAAATTCTCCCTCAGACACAGGGAAGGGTGTTCAACCCCAAAAAGCCAAACTTAAATGCGCCTCTGTTCTATTGTCCGTGCCTCTGTCAACAATTAGTAACAAGGAGTTTTAACGATGGCGAATTTCCACCAATTTTCGCCGAAACCTACCCCCTTGACGAAGGCCATACTCACCCCACAAAGGGAACAGTTTTGAAAACAAAATGTTTTAATCAACGTAAAATTTTCAAAGAAATTATAACGGTGATTACACATCCGGGATTTTTCAATAATTAAAACAGTAAACCGGATACGTGTTCTTTTCTTTGATCATTAAAGATGAATAAATTTCAGTAAATCGCAAAAATAAATATATTCAATATTTTTTTTTCTTTTACACGCAATTATTTTACATAAATATTCGTTGCAAATCAATAAGTTTTTGCATAGTACACAGTTAATGATAAAAAATTAATAAATTAATAATAAAAAGTGTCTTAAAGATAAATAAATTGTAAATAATATTAAGTATAATATAAAGACGAGGTATCTCAAATCGAATAAATTTAAGGAACGATTTCTAGATTAACAGGTTTACGGCGATGCACGTGTTCCAAGGTCAACATCGTGTGTCTACGACAAGATAATGAAAATCATGCAGTGCATCGTCATCATCATAACCTCGACAGCCCTGGTTGGGCCTCTGCTGAATTTTAGAAGTTTCCTCCGTCCTTGTGTAGTTGCTTCCAATTTCTAGTTTGTTATTTGTAATATGGATGTATCAGCGCTGACAGAGTTCATGCAGCGCAGTTTGGGCTTTCCTGGTCTTTTTCATCCATGTGGTGTAGAGTGAGAGGCGTTTTACTAGTTGTCGCGTTCATTCTGATGACGTGCCCAGCCCATCTCAATTCTCCGTACATGTAATAGAGGTCTCTGTTGTATCGACGTCGAAAACCATTATGATCTCTCACAATACCGTAAACTTTTCTGAAGACCTTTCTCTCATAATTCTGGAATGGATCCCTCTAGCTCTAGAGCTTTCGTTAATATGCAGGTTTCAGTGACGTATATCAGGACTGGCGTAATCTGGGTATTGTACTATAAAATTCAAGCAGTGCTTATTGCACTCAAAATACAAGAGACAAAAAGAGGTAGAGCTCGACCCAGCGCCACATGGTGGAGTAAATGACGGCAGACCCACCGCTATCCCAGGAACGTTTTATAAGCAAAAGCTCCTATATCGGTTCTACTCATTCGCCAGCAGTTTGGTATTTTTTTACTCTAAAAGCAACCGTGCAACCCAGCGTTGCAAAGCAGAGTTGGGCCGCACGGCTGCCACCCAAAATTTTGCCTTCATTGTTCCGTCAGTTCACTTCTTTCTTTCTTTTTTTTAAATAAATAAACCACCGAGATATTTAAATACAGTAGGCATTAACACGATGTATAAGCGTACACAAAATGCAAGGTGTATAATAATACAATATAAAAATACAAAAGATACACAGGATTATACGGGTAAGGAGCAAAAGAGATTTTTGAGGGTACGGGAAAAAGAAAACTCCCTTTTGGGTTCAACAGACAGCGAGAAAATAAGTATATAGAAATATGGATTGCACATAGTGGAGTAGTGTGGAGAAGGACCTGATGAATGCCCAGTTGGACAAAACGATGGCCCAGAACAGGGAATTGTGGAAAAGAAAAGCAAGGAGAACCAGACCCAAATGAAACGGGAAGCGGAAAAAGAAAGAAGTAGAAGATGACAGATAGTTGCGAAAAAATATCCTGAGTAGAAGAGGCTTCACACTGATAAAGAAGTGTCAAGTGATGATGAAGAATCAATGAATCGACCAATGAATTGACTATATTGCCAGGCAACACATGATTGTACTATACTTAGAAAGTCTGATGACAGAGAACTGGCGATGTTGAGGGGATGGCCATGCAGACATGTGTCAATAATGATAATGATAATGAAGTTCGGCCAGTCTTAGAGGGTAGGTATGTTGGATCGAGTGGTACTTTAAATGGTAATAAAACGCGTATTGTTCTCGAATGTTCAAGATAATAATATTAAAGACACGACAAGGGTGCGTGCCTACGAAGTATACCATTTTACATCCATTACGCTCTCTGCATTCACGGTTGGTTTTTGTTACTCAACGTAGGTAAAGGTTAAGTCGACAATAACATTGTAACAGTGGGAATAATCACCCCCTATTAAATTACATGTTTCCGCAATGACGTAAACAGGAATGTATAATCTTGGCACAATAAGCTACTATATTCAGAAGAAAAGAATACAGATGAATACAAAAATTGATCTTTTTGAAACATTAATTTTTTTTGTAGTTAAACTTTTTAAGTTGCGATGAGTGTGAAGTTTTTAGTACATTTCGGGATTTTAGGAATTTAATCATAAAATACCTAATTCTTTAACTGGATTATAAATCTGTCTTAAATGTATACGTGGAAAAACATACTTCTTTTGTGCCCCAGTCCCCTAGCCTAACGGAGGGGTTTATTTCAACTCTGCACAATTTTGTACTTCTTATCCTTGGCGGAGACCTGTGATTGAAGGAAATTCAATTTTGTGTCGCATACCTTGAGTCAGATGCGCAGATCATGCGCATGCCCATTCTGCTCAGCTACGTTCTTAAGCAAGATATAGAAAACATGTTTTTTAATGTATTACAAAAAACGCACCTATTTTTTTTTATATAGAGATACAAACACGAATATTACATCAGTCACCTTCGTAGTGCAGTGGGTATGACACTGGTTTCCCAAACCGAGGGTTCCGGGTTCGATTCCCGGTGAGGTCACACTTTAATCTATGTGATTTACTCAAGCCTGGGTGTTTTGAGATGTATTTTGCAGTAATTGGGCCTCCTAGAGTGTTGAAGCGTAAAAAAAATATTTAAAAAAAAAAAATTAAAAATATGTATATATTCTTAGTTTTTTCAAATTGAGCTAAACGCCTGAAAGTAGAACGTATTTGCTGGTATCCTTGGATGGGACTCAAACCACCGACCATTATTAAAACCACTACACCAACACTGCGCTTAAGTTAACACTCAAACAACATAATACTGCTTGATCCACCGTATTTTTTTTGAAACACGGCATTGGGTCAAGTACGCAAAACATCACAATCGTGTTGCGTCAGTGTGAATCATCTCCATGTACTATTTCAATAGCACAGGAGATAAGCTTGATAAGAAAACGATAAGATGTGGCACATACTCCATGTATACATTTATTTTCATCTTCTGTGACATTGCTGACATGATCACATCCGCCCTGATGATGGAACCTGCAATGGAATCCGAAACGTCGGACAAAAAGGTCGTAAAAACGCGGAATAATACCCTAGAAGATTCTTAGCGGCCGTGAAAACCAAAGAACATTTGGTTTTCACGAACTCTTTTTATAACAAATAATTACATTGATTTTCATATGAATATGTATGAACTTGTCTGAAGAGATACATTTAAAATTTTGCATTTTAGCTGTAAGTAACCCTACCTGAAAGTGAGGGGCAGAAAAACACAGCCCTTAACAATAAAATGGTTCTTTTCCCTCTGCTTAGCGCCACATTAGGGAGAAGAATTTACATCGCTTCGTAATATATCATCAAAATGTGTTTACAAAACCCACTATTTTCATACGAAATATGTGGACCCACGCCAGGAAACACCCACTTTGACGATCCTGGGATTAGAGATATACACGATTTACTAAGAAAAAGGATTTACATCTTCCCGAAAACTGGCCATTATAATCTATTTTTAAATAAAAAAAATTAATGCCATAGTAATTTCGTAGATAGTCATTCTTTAAGATAATTCATTTAGAATGAAACAACAATTTCCAACAGTGATACTTTTTCAACAGATATATTTTTTCTGCGTATTCGATTCACATAAATGCTTTTAATTATCATGCAAGCAATTTTTAGAATTTATAAAAATTGTAACCTCGCAATCTATATTATTATTTCTCCTAAAATGATTTTGCATGCAGTACTCACTTTGGCATTGCCAGTTTCAAAAACTAACGAAATCGTTTGAAAAAAATTTAAGAAGCCAGATGTACCTATAGATTATTTAAAAAAAAATAGATAAAATTTAATTTGAGAAATATTTTAAACATTATTTTATATTCCGGTCATTCCGAGAATAGCATTTAATGAAAAAGAAATGGATATATCTTACATCAATTTTATTTATCTGCTAGAAAATGAGCTCGTCTCGTAATTGGTACACGATATTACCAATCATCAAGCCGAATTAAAAATAATTAAATAATAAATAAAAAAATTATATTTCATGACAAATATTTGTAACCCCCCCCCCCCACTCCACTACAACAGAAAACAATAATTAATAATGGCGTTGGGTGTTAAATATCAATAATGTATCTAAAATATTATCTAAAAATTTATCTAATTTCAATACCAGCTTTTTATACCAATAATATCGAAGTTAATTTTTGTAAACTATATCAAATCATTCCAGTTTATACAAACTTAATTTTTATGACCATCCAGGATTGAATTAATATGGGAAAAACAGCACGTTTAAAAACAATCAGTATGGTTAAAACAAAGTTTGTTTGTGCTGTCACGAGATTCTAAAAATCGAGTGGAATGGAACATAATCGAAGCGGAATGGAGTATTCATATGTACCAAAATATGCGAAAAGTTTCTAGAACTCGAGCGGTTATAAGTTAGCGATAGTAGTTAATTTTGGCAAGTGAAACGAGACCATAGAAAGCGAAAAGGCGATTAAAGACAATAAATTAAGAGAATACCTACCGAACATTTAATAGTGAATAAAGTGCTCAACAGACGTGTGAATATTCTGGAAAAGCGAGTAAAAACTATTCCACAACCGAGGGATTAATGACAGTTAGTGCGAAATTACACCAATTAAAGAATAGTGCTCCAATTAAATTCATATCCAGTGACCTTGGTGATAAATATTTTTTAAATTAATTTTCAGTTTTTGATTTGTCTCCTACCGCACTATTCCGTGACAATATTTTAAAATTAATAATTATGTCAAACTAAAAATTTAATTCTTTAAAATTCCAATTACATATATATATACTTCCCAAATAAAAATGGAATAATATAAATAAGTGAATTAATAATTCAAAGAGAAACATATAACCATCAAATATTGACGACTTGTTACGTCGCTGGGATAGTGAAATTGGTAACACGCTGTGCGCGAAACACAGAGGTCCGTGGTTCGAATCCAGGTTCCAGCATTTAATTTTTCAGTTTTATTATTTGATATTTGTGTATTTCTCTTTATTTCATTTATTTATTTATTACGTATTAAAAAAATATATATACATTTTTTTTTGTTTCCAGTACCAAATGTAGATGATATTTTCAAGCAAGTTTCCATATTAAAAATATGTAAAGAAAAAAACCTGACAGAAAACCAGGAATATTTCAAACTTATGAGAAATGGAAACCAATTCATAATGCCTAAACGTAAAACAACCCAAATGCAGCATTACTATATTTATTAAGCCATTGATTACTATAATAACACTTTCCTATCGAGATACGATGCATCAGTAACCTCTCAGAGCAAATAAAAAAAATTAAAAATTTCCTAAAATCAAACTTAAATTCATAAAACATTTAAACCTAAAGTTTTTTTCAAAATATCTCCTATACTTTCATTATCAATTTACCTTTTTACTGTATTAATAAATAACTTGTATACACTATGTACCTATGTATTATAACAAGGAATAAGAACTGTGGCTCCCTCATCAGACTCCAGAGCTTCTCTTCACTGATGATCTACATGACTACCAAATATTTAAAAAAAATGTTTAATCTGATATGTTATATTTAAGAACTGTATTTGTACCATAAATTATATAAAATAAAAAAATAAAAAATATATATATTCGTCAAAAATGACGGTACTTTTACATGCTGGTTCCTTAAAGAATAAGTATTTACTTATTTACAGCTGACACTAATAGTAATAATGACTTTTTTTTTAATATTTCCCCCGCCGGCTGTTAATGGTAATTTTAAACCCTGGATATTGTACTGGGTGGAGCATAAAAATGGTTTGCGCCCTTGCTAAGTTTTATATGTACCGTATTTTTGATGGGTAATGCAGGTTCGGCGGTAGCAATACCGCTATCGTTTAGCAGCTACCGCCGCCGCCTTTGGGTTTGCTGGCCCGCGGTTCAAGAAGGACATATGGACGAATGGACGGACGGACAGATGGACAGACAACGAAATTATTTTATTCGATTGATGATGTACGTTTTTTACTCCCCTTCTTTTAACTCGTAGCGTCTGCTTGTCGGCTTGTCTGCTTGTCGCTTGTCTGCCAAAAAAACTTTGCATCGATTTTTAACCCTTTTCCCGTGATCCAATCGAGCTGAGACTTTGCAAGCAGACTGGCGACGATAAAAATGATTTAAGATATTTTCGTTTAAATATTTTTAATTATTATAGTATAATTTTGGATTTTTCGAAATTTTAACCGTTTATTACTTACTCCCTTTCGTAGCATCGCCCGACTTGAGCCCGACGCGTGGAGTAAGCGCGAAACCTATTTCAACTAGTAAATGAGAAAGGGAGTATAAAAAAAACTTAATGGGTTAGTTTTATTAGTAAATTAACTTCTTTAATTAGTTTGTTCTTTACACCCTACCCTAATTAATATTGTTCATATCTCAAATGTTTTCATTAAAATTGGAAACATTAAACTGTTTCATTCACCCTTGATTTTTCACACACTTCTGGATATTATTATTAAAACTTTAGTATTCTTAACAATACCGTTATTGTGTGTTATGACGTCCCAAATCCGTTAAAAATAACGGGATAACAGTCCCGTGACGCGCCGCTCCATTGGATATCGGGAACGACTGAAATTATGGGGCGTAAACAGCAGACACGTGATCATTATTCCAGGAAAAATAAGTTTTCAGCATTTCACGGTAATTTAAAAATATCCCGCTGTGTACAGTTTTTTAGGCTCTTCTACCGTGGGTAGAAGATTTTATATATCTATACTAATATTATAAAGAGGAAAGATTTGATTGTTTGTTTGCACTGAATAGGCTCCGAAACTACTGGACCAACTTTAAAAATTCTTTCACATTTAGAATCTTTCATTATTCTTGATGAACATAGTTTATAGAATATTTTCAAAAAAGTTAGGGATCTGTATGAAAACTGCAATAATGCAACCCAACGTAAGAAAAAAAAAACAAGAGAAAATCTTATATTGCGTACGCTGCGGAAATTACTGACAATAGAGCAATGTGATGTACTACAGTTTTATAGAATACATTAATATACACAAAAAGTCCGCAATTCCATATTTCTAACTATTATAGTTTTGTTAGAATAACAACTCTTTCATGTTAAAATATGCAATAGTAACGCAGGTACATACTAGGCCACAGGCATAGAAAAAAGATGCCGCTTTAGGAAGAGTCTACGGTGTACATCCTTCTCAATCAGGGTGTTTTAATCTTAGGATGTTGCTGCATCACGTACGCGGTCCAACCTCCAACCAAATTTATAATTTTTGAAATTTTTGTTAAATACCCGTGCGAAGCCGGGTCTGGCCGCTAGTGTGAAATGCGGTGGAGTCAAAAATTATCTACGCTTTTCGTTCTACAATTTATGTACACTTATGGATTCAACATGTAGGTACATCATTTTTACATGATTTTAATTAGCTCTCTTTGTCTGATTGTTTTTTGTAGTGGTGGAACCTAATAATTGATTTTTCACCAACTTTCCGAGTAGCTAGAGCTTTGAAACTTTCAACATTTACGTAAAGTGGATGACTATACATTTTAAAATCATTTTCGATGTAAATTGATAATTGTTTGGATTAAAATTAATAATTTTTCATTATTATTGAACATTAAATGTGCCTACGAAGCTTCGAGATTTATCAATATTAATATGAGAAAATGTTCCGATTTAATTTTTTTTTATTTTCAACATTGTTATTTTACGTCGGAACTAAATGAAAAATTCGTAACGTCTCAGGATAACTTTGGTTTCGAAAAAGTCGTTTCGGCATAAAGGATATTCAACATAATTATGCAGAGTGCTGATTCGCCATAAACGTAGTATTTTCTGCAATTAGTTTTGCAGTTGATTGCTAGTGATATATTAAACTTAAAAATTTAAAAATTTTCTGTTTTAGATGGCCTATTATTTAAATTTCAACACCAGCGCAGATCTACTTAATGATCGAGGCATTGTATTCAAATGGTATTTTCGTATGTTGAAAGTGCATAAAATATATTTTTAAAAAAATTATGTATTCCTAGCGTGTATTTATCAACAACCTTACAAACTCTACATCTATATCTTTATTTATATATAAATAAAATGCTTGTGTAAGACACTTTTGAGTTTAAGTTATACACGACTAGTTTCGAGAACAACAGATGTTCTCATCCACAGGTGGGAATATAAACAGTTTATATTCTAATAGACGGATAACAATAAGACAGAATAAAGAAAGGAATGCTGAGATGGTTTGGTCACGTAGAACGTACGAGCGAGGAAAGGATGGATAAGAAAATATATAGGGCGAGTGTTGAACGCAACAGGAATAGAGAGCATCCGCGAAAGACCTGGCATGATCAAATACAAATATTCGAGGATGGCCCTGTTAAAAGCCTCAACAACCGTAGAGCATGCATGAGAAGATGTATGAATGTAGCCGAAGCAAAAGTGGTGTGCCAAGATTAAAAAGTATGGCATTATATCCTCTCTGCCTGCCCCTGCGGAGAAATGGCGTGATGGTTAGTTAGTTAGTTATATTCTCACCTATAGATGAGAACATCCGTTAATCTCGTAACTAGTCGTGTATAACTTAAACTCATAAGTGGTCTTACACAAGAATTTTTATCTGTATATAAATTATCATGTCATTCCACAAAGTTGATGCCATATCAATAAATAAATATCTTTATTCATAATCTCATAAAAAAACTAACCCATAAAAAACAAGTTTTTATTATGCTCCCTTGTGTTGATTTCGATTTGAAAAAATCCATTAAAATTTCAAAAAATCCAAAATTATACTATAATTATTAAAACGAAAATTTGTTAGATCATTTTTCTCGACGCCACAATATTGCCTGCAAAGTTTCAAGTCGATGGGATCACGGAAAAAGGATAAAAAATCGATACAAAGTTTTTCAACAGACAAACAGACGCTACGAGTTAAAAGAAAGAGAGTAAAAATTCATAAAAATAGCCTTTTTTCGAGCGCCCAAAGTAGAATACTGCCTTGAAGCAGTCTTAAAAAATATTTGTATTGTAATGAAATTGAAAGCAGAATGAATAACGCGCTGTCAGAATCCTTTGTAATATGTCACATCACTATATAACGATCAAGAAACGCCTTTAGCAATCTAAGAGTTATCTGTACCTATAAAACTCAATGTCTGTAAAAATCTACACCGTTTGTCCGATTCGACTCAAATTACTTTAGGACTTAATCTGTAATGACACTTCAACGTTTTGTAAAAAAAAAGTCGGAGACATTGAAAAAACTGCTAATTTTGATACTGCATAACTCGATAACTACTGATATTAGGTCGTGGTTGCTGGAACATTTTAGACTTATAATCATGACAGGAATCCACCTGTCAAGTGTTATGGACTTGCTCTGTTACTACACCCTGTATAAAAAATCTTAAGGTGGCTATGACTCACCAGTGATTATGGAGCCAACGATGATGATAATGATGAAGTTATAAGTAAAATATAGTTATTCATCACGTGTCAGCACATTTTGATAGAAAACAGGACCATCCGATAATATAATATAAGGCGGTGATAAAAATAAACGCGGAATAAAATAACTTGTAATATTCAAAGGGGGGTTCAACGACAATTTCTGATTTAGTCTCGGTACGTTTTTATTATTTTGAGATTCCCCAGAAGCCTTACAAAGAATCCTAACTGGATCCCTAATATGTGGGAAATGACACACTCAATGGAAAATTTACATACATTTATGAGCGTAAAAATAAGTGGTTTCCGTCATTTATGGCGTGATAAATCAAACTGAAAGCATATCAAAGCTAATATTTAATAATGAATTAAAAAAATGTTCTTTGTTTTCACCATTTATATTAGGTCCTTACATATGAAATTGGCGTTTAGTATGGGAGGAACATAAAGCCGATTTTTTTTATTATAATATATTTATTTAATCAAAGTATGTACCATTGCTATTTATGCACTTTTGCCATCTCATAGGTAGTTCATCGATCCCTTTACTAAAAAAACCATTCGGACGGGAATCAATAAAATCTTTGAAGGCGGTTTGGACTGCCCCATCGCAGTTGAATTTTTTCCTTTGCAAGAAGTTATGTAAATTTCGAAAAAAATTGTAATCTGTTGGGGCAAGGTCCGGAGAGTACGGTGGATGTCTTAGACATTCTAATTGAAGCTCCTCTAATTTGGTAGCCGTCTGTTGTGCAGTGTGTGGTCTAGCGTTATCATGAAGCAACAGTGGCCTAGAGCGATTAACCAGCCTCGGTTGTTTAGCAGCTAGCTTTTCCATCATGGTTTGCAGTTGCTGACAATAGACATCTGCCGTAATCGTCTGGCAAGATTTAAGAAAGCTGTAGTGAACGACACCAGCACTAGTCCACCAAACGCTCACAAGTAACTTTTTTGGAGTCAATTTTCGCTTGGGGCATGGTTTGGCTGGTTCGGCAGGGTTCAGCCATTGCGATGAGCGCTTCCGATTATCGTACAGGATCCACTTTTCATCACAGGTAATGATTCGATTTAAAATCCCTTCATTATTGTGCCGGTTGAGTAATGCAACGCAGCAGTCAACGCGCGTTTGTTGATTTGCTTCACTCAATTCGTGAGGTACCCACCTTTCAAGCTTTTTCACCTTACCAATTTGCTTCAAGTGGATTAAAACAGTTTTATCACTAACACCGCAGCCTGCAGCTAACTCGGATGTGGTTTGCGATGGATCCGCTTCCACAATAGCCTTCAATTCTTCATTATCAACTTTGGTCTCCGGCCGTCCACGGGGCTTGTTCTGCAGGTCGAAATTTCCAGAACGAAAACGTTGGAACCAAAAACGCACTATGTTTTCTTTTGCGGCACCGTCGCCATACACATCATTAATCCTTCGAGTCGTTTCTGCAGCACTGGTGCCACGGTGGAACTCGTACTCGTAAATAACGCGATATTTCAAGTTTTTCATTTTGTAAACTGAGTGACGCAAAGAAAAAAACAATTGAGGAAAAAACAAATGAATTATAATTTTCAAAACACAAATACATGAGTAAATAGCTGTATAAATTTGGATTTGGAATTCCTAACCAAAGAGAAGATATTTGAGATCAAATTTGCCAGTACGGCAAAATGCCAATTTCATATGTAAGGACCTAATATATTGAAAATATCAACATGTTTCAGGAACAATGGCTCCTTCGTTTCTCCAAAATCATTTTGTCTCTTTTTAAAAATGTCAATATTTAAAAAATCACGATTTTAAAACAAAAATTTTTGGCCGGTACCAACATTAAAACAAGCTATCATATCATTTGCATCCACCACAGAGTTTTTTTTTTTTACTATAAAACTGGGTGGTAGCGATAGGATCACGTGACGTGTATGATTTTGTCGATGTCCTAGTGAACAGATTTAAAAAAAAAATCAATGTAGGGTTTTTCAGTTTTCTTGACAAATATTTTAAAAAGACCACGAGATCACCGGTACATGGAGCCAGTATATTGTATATTTATGGTCATGATACACCAGCTGTAATCCGTCAAAAATGACGGTTCATGAAGAATAAGTATTTACTTACTTATTGCCGACACCCACGAAATATCCACATTTATCAAAATATTTGAGCATTTTTTTTTATATTTCCCCTTCCGGTATTAGACGGAACATGAAATGGTTTTCGTCTTTGCTAAGTTCTATCTGTAGTGTATTTTTGATGGACAATGCAGGCACAGGATGGCAACATCGCTATTGTCGGGCTGGCCCGGGGTTCAAGCCCCATCTCCGGCCGTTTCATTTATTTTTTTAGCTCTGAATTCGAACGAAATTACGGACGTCACACGAAGTTACGGGGACGGACGGACAAACAACGAAACTATAATGTTTGATATTAAAAATTCCAGATTTAATCACTATAATACTATTTAATTGATAACATAGTAGCTTGTTGGTCTTGTGGTTAGGACACTCGCCTCGTGATCCAAAGGTCGCGGGTTCGAACCTCACTCCAGACTAGCAAGTTAGTCCTATTTTCATAGCACAAGCGTTTAGCTTAGTTTGAAAATAGTAAGAATATTGATGTGACACGTATTACGTGTTCGCAAAAAAAAAAAAAAAAGAAAGAAAAAAAGCATATGTTTACTTTCATACAAATTAACCGTTATATTAATGATTAAATTAAATATTATAAATATCTAGGTCATTTTTAAATTTCTTTTCAAGTTAGTAGGTACTTAATTATTATTCATTTCCCATACACAATTTTTATCTTCAGGTTTGTGTTTTCTGGGGTGTTATGCCGTGTTATTACGACCTGTCCAGCCAACGTTTCGGATCCCATTGCAGGGTCCATCATCAGGGCGGATGTGATGATGGACCCTGCGATGGGATGGAAAGGTCGTAATAATACGGCATAATACCCCAGTAAACACAAACCTGAAGATTCTGAATGGCCGTGAAAACCTAAGAACATAATTTTTATATTTTGATTGTCTATACTTCGATCTTTGATTATTAATTTGTTAGTATACATTGTATCCTGAAGGAGCGGCCATGGGTTCTGAAACATGTTGATATTTTTCAATACATAAGTGGTGAAAACAAAGTTAATTTTTATTAATTACATTACATAATTAGATTGATTGTCGTTTCTGAGACAGAGATAGTTTCTGTATTAAAATTTGCTAATATTTTACTGTTTTACCCATAGGTTTGTTGACTCTTTATTTTTTTTCAAATATAGTGTTTTTGCAATTTATTTTCTGTATATATTTTTTATTTTCATACTTGCTTTTTTATAATGTATCTACCGAGTTTTAATATTTTAAAATGTGTTTATTTTAATTTGTGACTTTTATTTTGATTATTTATTTGTGTACTTTTTTATAATAGTGTTAAAACTGCAAATATGTCTTGGTTTTTTACTGTTTTTTCAATGGTACTATGCACCGTTTGTACACAAAAAGTAAATAAACAAATATAAGTAATCAATGTGAGTGATTATTAAAATACGCAGACTCTTTTTTCTCTTAACCCAAAAGAGTCCGTATTAATATTGTGTTGATTGAGCGTCCAAAAGAGTCCGTATTAATATTGTGTTGATTGAGCGTCCAAAAGAGTCCGTATTAATATTGTGTTGATTGAGCGTCCAAAAGAGTTCGTATTAATATTGTGTTGATTGAGCGTCCAAAAGAGTCCGTATTAATATTGTGTTGATTGAGCGTCCAAAGAAAGTCTGGAAAATGATCTCATAAATATCAATGGAGATTATAACGATCGTCTCCTTTAAATAGTTAGCTCCGCCTCCCTGCGGTAGGGAACTTTTATTGTCGGGGCGAAACGTTAAAAAATACAAATAACGCTGCGGTTCGCGGCTGTGACGTCAGTGCGGTAACCAACCGCTCTTTTAAACATTTCGATGGACCGCTCTGTACGTGTGCAGCGATACACACACACACAACACACTCTCACGGACACGTACAGGGTGTGCAGCATATGGCTTACAACTAGGAAACAATTTTTTTTAAATATAATATTGCTAAGCGTTCGTAAGACCTGTGTGCGACCTATCCTCGCATATGGTATTAAAGCGAGGGAAGACACTGTCGAGACAAAGAGCATGCTAAGAACAACTGAAATGAGAACTCTGCGTGCTATTAGGGACACGAAAAAAATATCGATACTTTGCAGCAACGAGTACTTTACTTTCAATACTTTTGACCGTTTTCATTTCTTTCTGGCGACCTTTTATTGGGTATTTTTTTCATTTTATTTTCGACCACTTTTTTCACTTTTTTGGTCACTTTTTTGGCGACCTTTTTTATTTCCTGGCGACCTTTATTTGGTTACCTTTTTCATTTTTTTCTTGGCGACCTTCTTTTCTTTTGGTCATTGATATATTTTCCTATGATATTATGATATTTTCCCGATGTACTCGATAATTTGGAGTATCGATACTTTTGTTTCGATACTTTTTTTCCGATACTACTCATGAGTACAGCATCGATACTTTCTATTCGATATCGTGTCCCTACGTGCTAGTGCTGGGAAGACTCTGCATGATCGTGTGAGGAATATAGCAATCCGGTTCGAGATGTGGTCAGATGGGTGCGACTCTTAGTAATCCTCTTAAATGCGCCAGAAACTAGATTCCTTCTCCGTCGCGAGATAACCTTCCAGTTTGGCGCTCCATAAGTCATGGAGCGGGAAGCAAACCTTGCAAATTTGGTCATCTTCCAGTTTGGCTCGACGATATGCCACGACGTACGATGGTGCCAATACGTAAAGAGAATGAGTATATATTACTGATAACGTAGAATGTATTACAAATGACGTAGAATGAGTATATATTACCGACTAGAAAGAATGTAAAATTATTACCGACTAAGTACAATGTATTATCGATCACTTAAAATGAGTATATATAACCGAATACGTAGAATCTATTACCAATGACGTAGAATGAGTATATATTACCGACTAGGAAGAATGTAAAATTATTACCGACTAAGTACAATGTATTACCGATCACGTAGAATGAGTATATATAACCGAATACGTAGAATGTATTACCAATGACGTAGAATGAGTATATATTACCGACTAGGAAGAATGTAAAATGTATTTCCGACTAAGTAGAATGTATTAACGATGACGTAGAATGAGTATATTTTACCGAATACGTAGAATGTATTACCAATGACGTAGAATGAGTATATATTACCGACTAGGAAGAATGTAAAATGTATTTCCGACTAAGTAGAATGTATTACCGATCACGTAGAATGAGTATATTTTACCGAATACGTAGAATGTATTACCAATGACTTAGAATGAGTATATATTACCGACTAGGAAGAATGTGAAATTATTACCGACTAAGAACATTGTGGAAATTCATTTTTAATATGTTTATTATGAATTGAATTGAAAAACTTTTTTTTCCACTATAAATTTTATTTAAATATAAGAATGTTTTACAGATAACTCACATTATCAATAATTTATCAATCGAATTTGTCATTTTTTTCTGACGCCTAATGTCAAAGTTGCCGAATAAAATTAATAAATTCGAAACCGGAACATTTTTACTTCCTTTCTTTTAACTCGTGGCGTCTGCTTGCTTGTTTCCCTGACGAAAAAATTTTGAATCGATTTTTAATCCTTTTTCCTTGATCCAATCGAGCTGAAACTTTGCAAGCAAGTGGCGACGATAAAAAAGATCTATCAAATTTTCGTTAAAAAAAAATAATTATAGTATAATTTTGGATTTTTAAAATTGTTAATGGTTTTTTCATACAACTTACTAAGTTGTATGAAAATATTTCAACGCGTCACGTAGACACTAAACCTGATTATAGTATAATATTCGATTTTTGGAATTTTTTTATTACTCCCTTTCGTAGCGTCGCCAGACCGAAGCCCAACGCGTAGGTTAAGCGCCAAACCAGTTTTCACTAGTAAATGAGAAAGGGAGTGTAATAAAAACATGGTTTTTATGGGTTACTTTTTTTTATTCCTACTTTTTTAAATTTAAATTTAAATTCCTCCCATAAACCTAGCTAAAGATGTTACACATCAAAAACGTTTATCAAATAACAAATACTATTTAAATTTTTGCGAATGTTTTCTTCCGAACAAGCTGTAGTTGAGTGCCGCGTATAAATATCGGGTCTCTTTGCAAAACTGTCTTCGAGCTTCCGCTCAATATTTGCCCGGCAAGAGTTATTCAAGACTTGTTCTGTACATTGAGTTTATGTTTCGATGTAGTTCTGTAATCTTATCAATTAATCCCATTCACACAGCCTTAGCGTCCGTCATATGACGGATGGGCTTTATAACGCATGATCGAATATTGTAATAGGCGTGATGACAGATTTTGAAATAACTTTCTATAATGTAGGTACACCTCTATTATAATCGAAAATAACATTATTTCAGTAATAAAATAAGTTTTTAATTGCATTTTTAATTCTTTTTAATCATCAATTAATGTATATTATTGATGTCTCACAGAGACGAAACTGTATTTTTTCAAGGGAGTGTAGGTATAGAAGTCTTTTTTGGGTGGCCATAGGACTTACGACCTATCGTACGGTTGGCTTAGGTGATCACTTTACAAATATGTAACGTTCGCCATTTCCACGCATGATAGAATACCAAGTCTATTAATTTTTTGGAAGTTGTATATATAAATTAAATTTTTGCGCCACGTTTCACATGTAAGTTCTAATGACCCCCTGACAGCTAGCACCTACCTACTCTCGCTTGAAAAAATACAGTTTCGTCTCTGTGAGACATTTATAATATACATTAATTAATTATTTATGTCCCTGTGATAAACAATCCAGTTCTGTTCTGAAAAATTTGGACATACTCAAAATATCTTTTTAAATTATTTTAATTATTTATAATTTATAATAATTTTAATTATTTTTAATTCCGCGCAAAAACTCCCGCAGGTGTCATGGCGTGTACGTGAGATCAAGGCTAATTTAACATCGCATTGTTCAACAACAGTTCAAGAGACACGGTGATGGTTATTTAGGCGTGACTTCGTTCGCTCTGATCGGTGTTTCAGTCAAAATGGCCGATTGTAGAATTTTATACTTTTATTTTATTGAAAATCTTATTTTTTATTTATTTTTATTTTTTATTTATTTAATATTAAAACTACATTTAAATCATAATACATTTGTCTATTACAATCTACTTAGATACATTTTATTTTATTGCTTTGCCTCTCCAAAAATGAGACTTGCTCATGTGCTTGGTGAGGGGCTTACACTTTATTAGTTTATTTTGGATTTGGCTTATTTGTTCCTTAGCTATATGTCTTGTTATGCATTGTCAATTGCTATATGTCTTGTTAGCTATATTTCATTGCTATATGTCTTGTTAGCTATAAGTCTTGTTATGCATTGTCAAATTATATCGATCTAAAGTGTTGGTTTATTTTTTTCTTTAATTGTTGTAAGTCATCGATTTTCTTAATATCTGTAGGTAGGTTATTGAAGTTTTTTATGCCCAAGTATATGTAGTGTTGTTGATACAGTTTGGTATTATATTTTGAGATTTTAAAATTATTTTTGATTTAATTTAGATGTGTTTTTTTCAAATTTAGCAGTTATGTTTTCTTTAATTAGTTGTATAATTGACGTTTTTTTGTAAACATTCTCTGATTTTGGAACTAGGAATTTAGAGAAAAGTAATTGTGTAGAGAAGGTTTTTCTTTTTTTTAATATTACTTTTATAATTGATCTTTGGATTACTTTCACTGTGTTTATGATGTTATTAATCCCAATGTCTTCTTTAATTGTCTTCTCTAAAATCACTTATTCTTTAATTCTTTAATACTGCCATCATATCTATTGCATGTCACTAAGTGTATCACATACACGAGACAAATGTCGATATTTGAAGGAGTCCCTATAAAAAGGGCATGCATCAGGTCACAAATTTATTTTATTATTTTAAAATAGTCTATAAATGAGTATGCACCTTGTGCGGTATTTTATTTTTTGACGATTTCAACTTAGTTTTGCCGAAATTCGACCTCAAAAGTTGGCTAACGTGATTATACTTATAAACGTGATTATACTATATAAAAAAAAGTGATTATACTCATCTTTGAGTAAAAAATACGATGGACGCCGACAGTTCGATGATATCACTGGGATTTTTTGACAAAATGAATATAAAAAAAAGCTGAAATTATTTATTCAAAATTGGCAAGCGAATATTTGAAAATAAAAAAACTGAAATTCTGGTTATTTATTTCACTAAGTATATTTTTTCACTCCCGTAAATCTTTATTATTGACCCTTTATGCAGGGACGTCTTCATTTATATTATTACTTTAAGTGGAAATATTAGCATTAATTATAATATTTATTTATAATTTTTATTCTTTGGCTGAAGAAATTAGTAGATGTGTTTGAAAGATCACAGATAAGCAAACTGTGCGAGTGTGGCCAGCAGTGTGAATAAGGGACAACAAATTAAGAGAGTAACCTGTGTGAAATACTCGAGAACAATTCGTGTCCATTTTGACTTTATGATAAATAAAACTTAATTATTATTGGTGTTTTATTTGTCCTTCACAGCAACGATCTTGTGACAACATCAAAGACATTTATCAAAACGCGGGACCGCCGATGAACTATTTAAAACCGTCATCAAACATTCATCAAATCCCTGAACCAGAAACTATCGACATTACGCGCGGTGTTTGAACACGATTACAAAACCATAGACAACAAACAAACGACAAAATGTAAGTGTTCCCAGCGGAGAGAGAATAAAAATCCCCAAACAGCTCGCGCCGCCGAACAAAGAGAGATTATTTTCCTCCTCCGCGCCTGGCAGCACAGCGCCTGGGCCTAATGGCGGGAAAAGTGACATAAACATGTAAAAATATTTTCTGTTTACGTGTCTCGTTGATAATATCGGCATTACGCAGGGAATCTCGAGGTATTTTATGACAATCGTCTAATTAGCTCGAAAGCCCGGCAATTTGTTTGAATTTAAGGCGAGGCTCGGGCGGAACACAGGAGCAGGGCTGCCAATTTCCATGCTTAAAAAATTGCAGGGTACCTACACCAAAGTCACATGTTTTTGAGTGTTGTATTCATAGACGTACTATAAACATAGACTAGTTACAAATCAAAATATCCGCTACACAGAACTATAACATGAATTACTGTGAACATAGACGCACATTGCGGGAGTTGGTCTAGGGGTGTCCAAAATGTATAAATGTCCGAGTGATATTAACTACCGCATACGTATTATGTAATGCCATGAAGAATATTAATAAAAACAGCGGCATAGGAATGTTCGTTTCCAATACGTACACTCTTTAGGATTTCTAAGAAATAAATAAAAAAAATTTAAATGTCCTAAAATTCAAAATCAAATATAAAAACAATTTATTTACATTTTAGCCATTTACAGAACTTTTCTTTCATATTACCACGATTATATAATTTAAGAAATTTTTTATGACTACTCTCAGTACCATCTTCAACTGGTTCAGAAATATACCTTTTACTTTTTAAATTCATTTATCACTTTTTTTGTGACGCTATTTTTTTAATGTTTCGCATTATCACAATATTTCGAAAAAGAAAAAAGTAAATACCGCTATTGGCTACAACTTCATATGCATTCGTTCGAAGACATTATGTTTTATTGTTCTTTCTTATACGTGGTTACGAAAATAATTTCTATCCTTTTCTGGCTGATACATTTAGTACGTACTAGAAAACAGCGGAGAATAGATGTCTCAGATTTGTTTTTTTGTGACTAGTCTATATTTGTAGTACGTCAATGGTTCAATTCAATTCAATTCAATTCAATTCAATTTATTTCACGATAATATGTACATGACAAACAAAATGTTTAAGGCATACATATTAGGAAGTATATATCAAAAATGAAAATATTTAATAAATTTAAAAAAACATAAAATCTGGTCAAAGGTGTAGGAGAATCCCGCTTCGGAAAACCCCCTCAGACACATGGAATATATCAATACCCAAAGCAATTTTGTTCAGCATAGCTGTGGCTCTTCCAACAGGCATAACCATCGGCAGGTTGGTCCTGTATATTGGAATGTGAAACAATCTATGCTGACGATGTCTAGTGTAATTATCAGGAACATACAAACCAATGCTCTGCATAATTTCAGGATTATCGATCATACCGCGCAACAATCGATAAAAATGTGTAATCAAATACACATTCCTTCTAGTCTCTAAACTATTGTAGCCAAGCATACCCTGGAGAAACTCGGTTGGGTAAAGCCAAGGATAATGCCCGTACTCTCTCATGTAGAGATATTTCAGAAACTTCTTTTGGACTTTCTCCACCATAAGAGAGTACTTGCCCTCATGTGGCCCCCAGATCATCGAGCCACTCTCGAGTCTACTCCGCACCAAGGAGTTGTAAAGAATTCTGAGTACGCGGGTATTCTCGAAAACCCTGGCAGTACGCAGAACAAATCCTAACATTCTCAAAGCATTACCACTGATCGTCTCTATGTGATCGTGAAATGTTATGGTTGTATTGATATGTTTACGTTGTAATTTTTGTGGTATATTTTAGAATATTATTGTAGTATATTTTGTAGTATATTACTGTAGCAGTCTCAGGTATATTTTGTCGTGTTGCGTTGTGTTTTGTTGCTGTGATGTGTTGCTCCTGCACTGGTTGATTTTCTGCCGGTATTGTGCCTTCCTAGTCGGACATCGCTTTGTGTTTTTATTTTTGTTTTCTTTTTTCCCATTTATGGGGTAGTCAGTCCGACTTGAGTCATCTACTGCCGCCGTGGGATTCGTCCTCATCTTTCCTTTGTTTTCTTTATTTTATATATATTTATATCGTTGCTTTGGTTGCTTTTGTTTGGTTTTATAATAATTTTTGTCATATTCTTTACAATACGTATCTATGTTTCCTTTTCTTTATACTTTATTTCTTTGTTTTGGTTGCTTTTGTTTGGTTTTATTATTGTTGTTATATTCTTCAGAATATGAGTACTTGAAATAAATAATGCACCAAGTGACAAAAATATATTTTTTAAGAAAAGTATACTGATTAGTACTATATGCCTTCGCCAACATAATAAACACTGTTCTAAAGTCCTGTCAATGTTAATTTCATAGTTATATGATAATTAATTTTTTTTATAAATAAGGCACTAGATGACATGATTATTTTATAGTTTTTAGTATTAAAATGACTAACTCACGTGAGGAGAGCACATACAGAGTGAAAAAAACTATAAACGCTTTTTACATTGAATCTTAAAATGAACATTTTGGCTCTTAGTGCTTTGTTAATTTTCAGTATTCATATGTATATATATATTATACAATTTCTGATTTGTATGTTTTACTTATGTTTTATCTCTATTTATGTATTTTAATAAACGTTATATTTATTACTAATAAAGACGTATCTTAAGGTGGGGACATTGAATGGCTTTGTTCTAGCGGCCGTGCCGCTTCGTTTATACGACCGATATTAAAAAAAAATGTCAACCTGGAGACAATTGAGTAGGACCGATGTAGAAGTTTTTACTCTTAGAACGGTCCTGGGTAAGCGGTGGGTACCATTCACTATTGTATAGATATCTTTTATATTTTGTTTTAATTATATTTATTGTTTATTATTTTAAGTGTATTTCTCTGCATTTGGTTATATTATATTATTTAATTATTTATTGTGTTTTTATTTTGTGTTTTGATATTTTCTTTCAAATAAATAATTGTTCTCACAATGTATCCCAGGGACAGTAAAGCGGTTTTGTGCGGATTCTTCGCCGCGTCGCACGAGTACTTCTGCTACGTAGCGGCGCCGGCGTAGTGAAGTTACTACTTTAGCATTAAAAGAATGTCAATGTGGAATGGAGATTTTCCTCGTAGAACGTCCCTGGTATGTAGTGGATCACACTTCACTGTTGTATTGAAGCAATACGATCGTGTACGGAATAGGCATGAGACATGCACAGCGATTAAGGATTTACAAATCAAATAAAAATAGTTACATTTATTATTTGCACGCGTAGCGAGTAATATGAGCATCGCAAACTTAAAGTAAAATAATTATGATAAATAATAATACGTATTGATATTTTTTGGGTGATATTTTAGGGGTTAAAATCATCTGATCTTATCATATTGAATAGAATTTAAAAATTGTCACTCAGGTATTCAGTTCACAAAGTTGTTTAACATGACGCATGTTAATATGACGCAAGTGTTGATGGCACAAGAAGGAAAGGACGGCCCCGGAAGACTTAAGAATAAGAAGAAAGAATAAGGAAGAGGTGAAACGAGGTTGACCAGATACTAGAAGATAGTCCTGTTAGGAGCCCCAACAATTAACGAGCTTGCATGTGAAGGCATATTGATGTGATGAGGTGAGATTTGTGTCAGTAAAGTGGCGCTGCATTGTCTTAACCTACCGCCGCGAGGATGGCAAATTACTTAGGGATGTAATGAAGCCAAATATTTTAAAATTCTCTATTTTCTTTGATTTTTTAGTTGAGAGATTGAAATGGGTGCTTTCCGATCAACCCTCTTTGATACAAGATACTCAATTAAGCACTAATGAGGTAACGCTGTAACTCGGAAATATTTTCAAAGAAACAATTAATAAAATGGCTGTGTTCATGGTATGATACTACCCTCTCTTGCTTTTTACGCCATAATATTTCTCTGTTTATTTAACGCTATTTTTCTCCTATCTACCACAACAGACCAAACAACTGACTACTGACAAATTCAAAACAGATGTGACAAAAATGCTAAAACTCGGCCAATTATAAAAAATGATTTTTAATCTAAATTATAGTATATTATTATATTAATTCCTATATTAAATCATGTAAAAATGTTATCCATAAACCTTTTCAGGTTTCTATTATATTTTTTAATAAAAAAAATATACTTTGCTTTTTTGCTTATTACTTTTCATTTTATTTCATGCTTTAGTCCTTTATTTTTTAATACTTCTGTTTGCATATAGACTATGCATTATTTAAAAATTTTGTGTTTTTATAATGCTTTCTCTATGTTTTTGTATATGTTTACGTACATATATGCTTTCTTGTTAAATTAATTTATAATGTTCAAATAATTTTTCATTTTATGATTGTTTCATAAAAACATATTAAACCCACTCCATTAGCATTTTTAAGTTCCGTAATCATTTGTTCTCAAACTGTTGAAGATAAAAGAAACCTTTAAAACCAACCTTGTTATCACGCGTCAAATAAGCACAGGGAATAAACCATGTGACTATTTATCTCTCCTTTTGCTTGCATCACTTACTTAACTTGTCATCTTTACATAAATATCACATTTATCGTGACTTTTTAATGAACACGAAAGATGCCATGTAGTAGAGGCAGACTTATGCATCAATAGTTTCAAAATTGGAAAGCAAAATTAATAAGCATTTTATAAATTAGTGATAATTTTTTTTATTAAATGGAAAAAGTCACTTACCACGAGTGAAATTAATACACTATTTTTGAAATCACACTCTTTTGCAATTTATCACTATTTATGTCTAAAAACACTCTATTATCGCTGGGGACACTATATTTATTGTATCTGTTACAGTGTATGTGTATTTCTAGTGAGTCTATATTTTCACCGGCGCTGGAAATTATTTTCAAGGTCATTCTTATCATATCCAAGCAGATTTTCACCAATAGAAATTAATACAAACTAGTGAAAAATGTTTTAACTGATTTCTTATTAGTGAAATCGTATTGGTTTCCGAACTGTCATTAAAATTAAATTTGACAGATCATGATAGATGTTTGTTTCCGGATTGAGACTGATCTCTTAAAATAACAATTTAAAATTTAAGTTATTGCGTGTAAATAAAGTTATTCTGTGCATATCAACATTATATGCCGGATATTATCAACTTAACCTTACCTAACCTAACCTTACCGAACCTAAGTTTTGAGAAATGCGTGCATTCGTGGTTCATTGATTGACATGAAAAATTCATTGATTGACATGTATTCACTGCTCGACCGGGTAAAATACATTTCAACTAGTGAAAATATAGACTCATTGGAATTACAAATTCACTGTAACATTTCAATTGCTAGAACATTCCATCCAATTCTCGCACGAAGTAGTCGTACCGATAGTTCGTACTATCGGTACGAACTCGCTCCATTGTTTCGCTTAATATCTGTCACCCGAAATTCCACGACTGGCCACACCAGACGTGCACCGATAGAAATTTCGAAACAAACTCTCTCGCGCAGCGCGGTGCTGCCTTTTATGCGCGAAACGTAGGTTTTTCGAACTCTCGAAAGAATTCTGTATTTAGGAGAAGGTTCCGGTCGCTTCTAGGCTGTTCCAGGAGTCTTCCGAATATTGTAGATAATCCTGGAGTGTGATAGTATGTTCTAGAAGATACTGGAGGCTTCGATCTTATTGTCGTCATCGACATATTACGAATTGTGAGGAACAGAATAGGACAGGCAAGAAAGAGTCGCCTTCAACAAAAAGTCCAAAATCCTTGAATCTCCCAACATAAACTCTTGTCTGGACTCTGTCAGCGAAACATGGACCATCGGCCAGAGCATGGCCGGGAGGCTAGCGGCCTTTGATATGTTGTGTTACAGGCGCATGGCGAGGATCCGTTGGTCAAAACATATCCAAAACGACGAGGTGTTGAGTAGGGTAGGCGAAAAGATGCGACTCCTAAACAGAATCGCCCAACAACGAGCAATTTCGATAGGCCATTGTATAAGGCATCCGGGCCTGCTTTTAACCATCGTCGAGGGGAATTTTTAAGGCAACATTCGTAGAGGCCGCCCGAGATTAAGCTACGTAGACTAGATTATCGGAGATGTTCGCTGTAGCACCTACCAAGAAACGAAGAGGCTGGCAGATGACAGAGAGGAGTGGAGAAAGCAAGTGCTTGTTGTAGACCAATCCTAGAATTGCAACCCAAAAAAAGAATCGTTAATAGAAAATGGAGTATTTATGGTAATGGTAGATTTAACTAATAATAACTAAATTTAAGTAATGACACAATCAGTACTCAGTAATAACGCAAACAATGAAACGTCATAAATAATAAAATGAGTTAATATTATCATCAACTGAGCTCCATGTGGACGCACCTTTCTGCCAAAAATATGGTATTATAAACCAAGAGAAAAAATGTGAATACTCCTTTATAAGCACCACATACCGGTGTACATGCTGTAATTAGCCTAGATTTCCGCAGAAATTTAATTAATACCTGACGTGTAATATGGTAAACGTAATTTTACATTAATATGTAAATATCAACATGATTTATTTTACATATTTGTACGAGGGAATGTTGAAATTATGTTCACGTGAAAATATTCGCATAAAATGTATTTTTTAATAATTGCTGAGGGCTAATCGCAAAAATTTGTTAATTAATAATAATGTGCGCCGTAACAAACGTATCACATTTAAATATTGAAATGTATGTTTTTATATTTATGAAATACTAGCTCGTACCCGGCATTGCCCATGCTAAGGGTTTAGTTAAAAATATAAGTTTGCAGGGGGACACAAATGTTCCATTGTTTTGCAACGGGTCTTTGGGATGTCTAGGGGCAAATGCGGCATACGTATTCCGTCGGGACCTAAAGAATATGTATGCAAATTTGGGTCAGTTCTGTCAAACGGTGTAGATTTGTATAGAGTATATATCTCCAATAGGGATTGGGAAAAAAGGGGGAGGGGGGGAAATTTCATCCACGTTTTCCACCGGGTCCTCACCGTCATGTGACAGGAAAGATCCAAAGGCGTAGAATATTTGATGATTTATTATCATATATTCTACGCCTTTTGAGAAAACAAGTACAAAATAAACATGAGTATGATTATACTCTATAATACTCTCGATAGATACTCTAAGGGCCATAGCCTCCGGCCGCCGTCGGAGGTAGGTGACAGACTGACATGCCCGCCTAGGGCATGGGCCCGATTTGCTTATGTGGCGTTCCTTGCCACCGCGTGTGTACGACCTAGATTGGTGGTTTTCTGTATTTTGGTATGGATTCCACAAATACATTAGTCAAATTGCTCCAACACTGACATTGATAGATGAAATCCAATTGAAATGCTGAGTTTTAATCAAAAATTTCTGAAATTGCAGAAAACAACAAAGTTTTCCTACTGGACCTACACAAAACAAGCATGGAGATATCGTCAATGAAGACACTGTCATATTCCAAAATAGGGGTTGTTCCTACCTTGAAACTCCTTCCTCGCCGTGCTCACCGAGGTGACGATGTTAGCCACGTGTCCTAGAACCGTGGCGAACAGCATCAGCCCGAAGAGCAGCTGGGCGATCACGAACAGGTACTCTCCTTTACTCCTCGGCCGCGGCAGGTCGCCTGCAACAACAGCAACAAGAAAGAGATGACAGATTAACCTAATGAACCACATTATTGATGAATTTTGTGATTACTTTGTAGAGATTGACATGACAGATTATTAAAAATTGTATTAACCTTGTTACCTCTAATAAGTTTAATATATTTTATATTTTGACTACTTAAGTTTCGAGAGAATTAAAATCTCTCGTCGACAGGCTGGCAGAGATTCCAATCATATCAAAACTTAAGTAGTGATAATATGAAATGTATTAATATAATTAATAAAATAAACATAGTTTTCACCACTTTTTTAATTTGATTTAAAAATTTCACAGAACTTTTTTCTGAAAAATTACAACTTCACAAATATGAATGTGTTCTTGAATATATATTATATATTATCTGTTGTATAAATTTATAAATAAATTATTCAATTAATTCTGGCGTCCATCTAGTGGCATTGTAAAGTAATTTCAAGTACCGTATCAAAAAAATGGATTGCTCTTTGGACAAAAATAAAAATGAATCAATTAATAAAAATAAGAACTACACATAAGGTCGATATATTCACGGAAACATAGAGGGTTACTATAGCTTAGTGGTCAGAGCACCGGCCCCGGAAAGGAGGTGATCTGGGTTCGAATCCCAGTAGTAACCTAATATTTTTTCTTGGATTATATTTTTCTGTATGTCTTTCTAATTGATTAATTAATTTGATTTTACTTTATTTCTGTTTTTACCTTTCTCAAAATAAATATATAGGTATATTTAATGCACTTTTTTAAATGTTTTTAGCATTGACTTTGTGATTGGACATAATTTGACCAAACTACCCCCCACCATTGACATCCCTCTACGCCAAACTACCCCCCACCGTACGCCATTTGTACAACACCGTACACCAATAGCGTAGAATGTTATACATAATCAATATATCTGAAGAAGAATCTCAAAATTAACTTATTACATTACATCCGCATTTTATAAAAAAAATAGCTTAAATAAATTACTAAAAAACTTGTTCACTATTTCACTCGCCAATGATCACTTTATTATCGCTTAGAACACTTTATTTAACATACACTAAACATTCCATCCAATTCTCGCAAGTAGTATTAATCGCATTTATGAGTTTCGCCACTTAGATGGGAATTCGCTTGATTATTTCGCTCGATATCTGGCACACCGCCGTTGACACGCGACTCACTTTGCACCGATCGAAATGTCAAAACAAACTCCCCTCCGCGTCCTAGACCCATGCTATTTATAAATTATTACGTTGGTTTTGAACCCTTTAGAAGATTATTATCCTTTCTAGTATTAAGGAGAAGGTTCCCATCGCTTCTAGGTTGTTCCAGGCGTCTTTTGAAGGTTGTGAGAGTATAAAATTGCATTTTTTGAGATAGCTTGCATTAAAAAATATATTGTGATAATCGAGGAAATATTCAAAATAAATCAACCAGTAAATCGAATATCCGTTTTGGTGATAAATGTATATTTTTTAATGCGTTTCCTTCTCTAACGCGTTTATTTATCACAAAGTCCTCGTACACACGTTGCTGTAATAAGGAGTATTCCTTAAAGTTCTTTGACCCAACTCAAGAATAAATAAATGGTAACATCCATTATATTTCCAGACCTCGATACTCCCACTTGTTTATCTAAGCGAGAATACAATTTCCATAATATAAAGGTGTTTTCGTAAAGAAATATAAGGTGAAATTTCTGCTCGCGTAAAATTAATATTCATAATACTAATGAAGTACGAAAATTACAACAACAAATAACACCATAGTAATAATATATAGAAGAAGAATATGATCGAAAATTATATAATAAAAATAAATAAAGTAAAAAGAGTTATAATACAAAACAGTAAAAAATATAAAATATTGAATTATGGGTGGATCACCTCCTCTTGTAATTAAGTATACTTTCTTCCTTTTTTAGCCTTTTTATAATTTTATTTTTAAAATGGCTGCTTGGTTTTACAATTATCTTAATTTCGTCAGATAACTTATTAAAGTATATAATACTTATAAAATTAATGTGTATTTTCCAAAAAAAGGTTTTCATGTTTGGCAAAACAAAATTATTTTTTCTTGCTTGTGTCGCGTGTTTGTTGAGTTATATTTTGTGCAGTTTTTTCCTTGTAAAATTTTATAAACATGATTTTGATGATAAATTCCCTCAGATCAAGACGGTCAAAAATTTTCAACAAATTGTCTAAAGGCAAAATTTCTCAATCTTTTATTGATGAATCGAATGATATATTTTTGGATCTTTGCTAAAGCCATGTATTCACTAGGGGACAAATTGTCCCTCAACAGCACGCGCGGCATAGAGTCTACGTGACGTTGCAACGTCGTGCACTGTTCCGCGACCTCGCGCACAACATAGCGCGGTATTTCTACGTGCCGTGGCAACGTTGCCATGCGCACGATACCCGAGCGTACTCACTGCAACATTCCGCGGAGCGTCAGTACCACGTGGTATGTAAACAAGTGAATACGCATGCGCTGCATCTGTCAAGATGACAATGCGGGGAAACGAAATCGTTCTCGAACTCGTCGAGCTGTATCGATCGAAGATCGCATAGAATGTCCGTCCTTCTTTCTCTTTGCAGTAAATAATTTCGCATTCTCCTCTTTTTTCTCCTCTTACTTTTCGATAAACTCATTAACATAAACAGATACGCGGCTATCATCATAACCTCATAGGGCGATATATTTCCGCGACGTCTGGAAAACAATAATTATTTGCAAAAAGGACCTTGTTTTTAATAATATTCAATTTACTACAGTAAAACCTCGTTAATTTGAAATTGCGACCCAAAAAAACATTTCGAATTGCGCGGAACCCCGTTTTCGCCAAATGAGATACCGCAGCTGTCATCCATAACCTCATCGGATGACATTTCCGCGACAAGATATGTGAGTCCCGGTGTGTACACGTCAAATGACCGCGTCATTGTCCCCGAAACATGAGCGTAGATGTTGATGCGACATGTCGAGCGGAATGTTTCGCGATTTGTCCCCTAGTGAATACATGGCTTAATGGATCCATGATTGATTTAACACATTCTTCCCACCCAATTAACCCATAAGATAACAGGGAGATATATTTTTACATTAAATAAAAAATGTTTAATAAAATATATATTAATTAGGTAGTTAATTTTATTATTATGGGTGAGGCCAGCTTATATGACGCAGACATAAATTAATATTATATTATATAACGGTACATCGAAATATTTTACATGCATAAAAATATTACCAATTCCTTAGAGTCTATAAATTCTAGGTCATGTGGGTGTTCCTGAAAATTTTTAAGTAATTTTTTCAAATCTGACGTTCTTTTGTCACGAGATTACTTCAATGTATGTGTGCACACTCTAAATTCCACGATTATCAGAATTTTCAATTACCGTATCATCTATATGAAAAGTAAAATCTGTCTGTCTGCAAGCTTATCACTCGGGAACTGTTAATTTGTATCTGCTGCAGTTTTTTCACCGGACTTTTTATTTTCTATGGAATTTTTAATTTATATATTATTGCATTTTCTATGCGCATATATCAAAATCACATTCCATCACACACCTGTAACCATATTCAACCTGTAACCCTCAGCATGAGAAGCAAGTGTCATGCCCACTGACTACGAGGTACGGAAATATTCCAATATACAGGATGTAACAGAGCTAGTCAACAATACATTACAGGTGGATTTACTGCCTTGATTATGAATAAAAAATGTTCAAGCAACTATGACGGTACTTCTACATGTCGGATCCTAAGGAAAAAATATTTATTTATTTATAAAAAAAAATTCAAAAAATAAAAAACATTTCAAAAAAAAATTCAAAAAATTCGAAAAAAATTAAAAACATACATAATAAAAAAAAATTTTTTGAAAAAAATAATTTTCCAAAAACTATGTTCGAAAACATATTTTTTCGATAAATATTTTACTATAAAAAGTTATGGACGTTACACGGACGGACGGACAGACAGACAACGAAATTATAATAATTAGGATGAGATTACTTATAACTTTTACATATTTTGACAGGTAGACATCAGTCTATACGAGAAAACACTACGTGGAGGAAAGCAACCCAATGTAGAATAGTATCCCTAATGTGGAATACCGCAATTTCTCGTAAACGAATACTTTTTGCTGCACAAAACAGTGATCTTCTATCTCTTTCAATCAATATACTCGCATACAAGTTTCCACTTGTCAGTCGAGCGAGTGTTTTTGTGATTTTTACGCGTAGATTAAGTTCATTATTTAGGTTTGACCAAAGTTCCTATATTATCTCATATAAATTAAGTTTTACTGTTCGTAGTTTTGTAGTTATTCCATATTTGGGTACCTATTTCATAATTAGATACAGCCCTTGAGGTGAATATTTCCGCCAAAAAGGCGCTATATAAATTATCCAAATATTATTATTATTTATACTATTTAGTAATTATGAATACATTTTTTTGATTTATAATATCATTTTTTTATGTCAACAAAATGGTATTCCATATTTGGTTACTTTCCTCTACTGCCCACCATTTCTTTGAATATTCGAGACGCGACGAATCGATAAATTCGATAGTACTATTCTCTTCGCATTGTAGCTTAATTATATGGCATTAAATAAAAATGAATATTATTGAAATTATGTGAATTTTCACGAGTGGACGGCTTGTATGTAATATATGTATTATTTTATATATTTTTGACGGTCTTACGAAAACCGGAGACCGCTAAATCAGTTATTCGCTGCGTTGCTGTACTGCGCAACCGGGATTCGAGCCGCGCTCCAGCCGTGGATGTAATTTCGTTTTCTGTTTTGAATTCGAATGAAATTATGATATTACTGGAACGTTAAATATTAATTATTTCGTGGTCTCGCATTTTCGCTACATGCTTCCGCTGCATGATTCCGCTACATGCTTCCGCTACGTGTGTTTAATTTAATAAAATACGATGTATTTAATTTGCAATTTCTACAAGTTTGGGATAGCTAACGGACGTCCGACCGGCCCCCGTCTTGCATATTAAAACATGACGTTGTTTGCCCCACCTACATCCGAGTGCCCGCGCTTCCGCTGCATTAAGCCCTGCTTTGCGCCCCATGGCCGATTCCATAAACTCTAAATTAAAATCGTGCCTGAAATAATTTTGAATACAAAGGACGACAATACTGCCGGACGCGGCGGCGCACAGTGCTCAATTTGTACTAACGTTGACTAGACAAAACTATTAAATTTCATCTTACGTTTCTCTTTGAAATTTACGTTGTAGTAATAAACAAAAAATATACTTCTTCAAATTTTTCAAATTCACTTTGTGGCACCATTTTATAAATAAAATAATGAATACTCTGTTTTAACAACACTGAAATTTTGTTTTATAAAAAATTCAAATATTTTGGGAATGATGCTCCCTTCTTCGGGACAATGAATGTACTCGGGACAATGAAATTAATGGTCTTTTTTTTTTAATAACAAGGATAAGAAATTTAAAAAAAAATCGGTCATTTATGAATTAAATTGTAAGGATTGTAACATTTTTTACACAGAAAATACATTGTAACATTTTTACATTTGAGAATGAGTCTTAGGAATAATTATTATTCATAATTTACAAACCACCTAATAGGTATAACCTAATCACGCTTTCGATATAAATACCGGTTTAAAATTTTTACATGCCAAAACTAGGAGTCTTCATTTGGATAATCTTGAAATAATAGAAATTAGGAAAAATATTAACAGAAACTTAAATATTATAAATAATTAAATAAACTTTGTAAACTAAACTTAATAATTACTTTTTACCTGCGTAATTGTAACCACGTCCCTTCAACCTCCTCCCACCAAATTTGTCAATATTTGATCATTAATTTCAGTACATTAATTGTCCTGAAGAATAGAGCATCGCTTCCGAAACATGTAGAATTTTTTAAAACAAAATTCAAGTGTGGTTAAAAGGAAGTTTACATTATTTTATTTAAAAAATATATATTTTAACTTCGGATATTCATGTGCTTACAGCCAAGCAGATATGCATTGCAGAGTGGTAATTGTTTCCTATTGAATGTTCAGGTCATTCGATCTCGTAGAAGATGAGTATTATAATACATCAGATATCAATATTATGATTGTGCGGTGGTTTTTCCATTGTCAGCTTCAAAAATTAACCAAATCTTATGACTTTTTTAAGAAACGAAGTACAGAGATTTTTTTTAAATACATTAAATTTAGTGTGTAGAAATATTATATGTTTATAAATTATTTAATATTCGAGTCACTTTAACGCAAAATACATTACTTTTTCACGAATTTTATTTTTTCGGCAGGCAATTATATTTTCAATGATTAATTACAAGGTAATAATATACGTTTGGTTGAAAATATGTCAAACTGCAACGCATACAGTTTCAAAAACGCAATATGCAGCGCGCGGTTTGCTATTATCAGTTTCAAAAAATAACCAAATCGTATGAAAAGCAGCAGGCAATGAGCGATAGCCAATTGCATATTGCAATAGCTGACTGCTTAACTGCTAGTTTTTAATAATTCATTGATCAGTTCTATGAAATCTGTCAAATAATTTCAATAGTCTTTAATTTATGCAATTAATAATTTGTCTAATTTTTTAATCTCTTACTGAGATTTGGTCTGAATCGCAATCAACCAAGAAGACGTTTTCCCTTGGTCTTTTATCGCAATTTATCACACATAAAACATTTGATCCTCCATATGGATCTAAAAGGGATGTTTCCTATGTCACAGATATCACCAAAATGATTTATAAAACTTGAGAAATGTAAGAGACGATTATTTATTTTATTTTCATTATTTTATTATATTGTCAAATCACTGAAGTAAAATATAAACTATAAATCAAATGCACAACAAAATGCCACATTTCTTCTTCGAACATCCATAGGTGTCGCCCTCAGATGCACTAATCCCAATTACTGACAAACAACCTAAATGGTTTTGGCCATGGCCTAAAGAGGTCTCTCGAACAGTATTATATTTAACTTTTGAATTTACTACTTGAATTTGTTTTGAATTGTTGTTAATTTATTACATACTTGAAATTTTACATTTGTTCTTATTTTTTACATTCTATATCTAACATTTAATCTTTTGTTTTTCTATTCTTAATTTATAATTATTGTAATAAGCACTTAACTTTTCTTTTTAATACTTGAGCTTTCAATTACTTTGTATTATTTTCATTTTTTCAATGATTTTCAACTATTTAAAAATCGCTTCATTATTCATATTATTTTTGTTATTGGTGAATTGAACCGTATAAGAAATTAAATAAAATTAAGACAGCGCGGAGAGCAGACAATAATCATTGCTTTGTAGCTTCATATTTACTCGTAAAATAAAATTATTAATTTTTATTTCGGTAATATTCGCATACATGATATTTTAGAAAATTTATATCTTTAATCGACGGTTTCAACCAAAATATCAGGTTCACCGTAAAGCGCTTCTAATGGACGAAAATGAAAAGAGGACTGCCAAGAACAAGATAATACCCAAGGGTACAAATAAATGAGAAAAAGAAGACGAACAATGATATTGCCACAGGCTCTGATTTCGTTAGGTATTCCTCCTGGTACTGAAAAGCCAAATGGTGATGATGCAGTTTGCTTTTTCTGCCATGATCTTTTCAGTCAGGATGTAAGGGAAGAACTTTGGGTAAAGTGTATAATGTTTAACCTCTGAATACACAGTAATAATTTTGACTATATGTAACATCGAAATTGACCATAGTGCGGCGGCGCCAGTAATGTTACTTTAATGGCGTACAGGCAATTCCGAACTTGTCCGCGGGAAATCTGACAAACTTGACAAGCACATAATACACAGTGATCACTTTGTACACACAGATTTATGGCCGACTGTCATATTTACGTCCACTAGGTGACGTAGTCTCAAAGCATGCCCACATGAAATTTATTTTCTGCGATTTTTTTCCACAAATTTGGGAGATTGTGGGCAAAGGGCGTCTCTAAACAGTTTTCAATCCAGCCATGGGGTACGGTGACTTTATTACTTTAGATTCCATTAATTTTTTTAACGAGATTTTAGAAAAAGAAGGAATAGACATGATGACACATTTTAAAATAACGTTCTAAATTGTAGGTACACGTCTACTATTGCCGAAAATAACATTATTTCAGTAATAAACTAAAATAATATAAGTTCAGTAATAACGCAAAAACGCCCGCAGCTGTCATTTCTACGTGACGTCACCCTCGGTAAACATTGCATTGTGCCTATGGCAACGGTTCAAAGACACGGTCATGGGTACTGAGGCGTGACGTCATTCGCCCTGACCGGTGTTTGAGTTAAAATGGCGGATCGCACAATTCAATTCGTTTATTTTATTGAAAATCTCATTAATCTCAATGTGTTTATTAAAACTGGATCATTTTTTAGAATACTTTCAAAATATTTTCTTCTCTTAAATCACTTATTCTTTAATTCTTTAATGCTGTCATCATGCCTATTAAACGTACACTGGGATTTATCAGCACTCCAGGTGTTTTAAGAAAAATTAAACATTAACAGAATGGTTCAGAAGTCATTCAATCATGTCCGAATGTTCGCGATATGACATTGAGGGTAAAGTAACACGAAACAATTTTTGTGATAGTTAGGTTAGGTTAGGTTAGGTTAGGTTAGGTTAGGTTAGATTAGGTTAGGTTAGGTTAGGTTAGGTTAGGTTAGGTTAGGTTAGGTTAGGTTAGGTTAGGTTAGGTTAGGTTAGGTTAGGTTAGGTTAGGTTAGGTTAGGTTAGGTTAGGTTAGGTATTTGTGATAGTTAGGTATTCCACACAATAATTTAAAGAGTACCTACGGGGCGTTTAAAAGTGAATGATGTATTCAAACCTATATACCTCTGCCGTGATAGGATGCTCTCCTGATGACGCTGATTAACGAAATTTGCTATTTCGAAAATCGAGATTTGCTTCTCAGTTGAATATACGGTTCGTATAAAATATCCGTTTTATTTAACACATAAATATATTCAATGACCGTAATAATAACCTATTTAGTGAATAATATGTTCTGTAACGGGCGAATATTTACATACTCGTAATTAGTGCTAAATTAGTCTGAATTGCGTAATACTGCTATAGTTCACTTACAGTGACTTTTGGGGCTCGATTCACCAACCAATGCATCACTAGATGAGAGCCTTAACCACTAGACTTACAACCTACTCAAATTGAAGTACAAGCTACAGAAAGTGAATATATTCAATTCCATATAACACGAAATATATTTTCTTCTTCAAAAATAGCAAAATATAATTTATTATGACGTTATTACATTATTCATGTTAAGTAGGTACTTTATTATTATTCATTTTCCATAAATAACTTTTTTAATATTTTGATTTTCTATACTTCGGTTTTTGAATTAAATTTTTAGAAGTATACAATTGTATCCTGACGAAGGGGCCATAGGTCTTGAAACACGTTGATATTTTCAACATAAGAAATTAGATGAAAATTAAGTTTATTTTATTAATTATTTGAAATATATTTATGTCGCGAAGAGTGGTTGGGACAGCAAAGAGAGGGAGAATGATATCTATGATTTGTAAATTACAGGATTCTAAAGAATATTTAAGCAAAATTTGAAATGGGTGTCATTCATTTTAAAACGCATTCATATGTAGGAAAGGGACACGGCGGTCAGAGAGGGATTGTGGTGTCCCTATGGCGGCGCGGGTATAAATAGGTCGCCATTAGGGAACGCGGCCCTTTTTGCATATCTCCCGCGTGAAATACAGGAAGAAAAAAGGTCTTTCCTCTCGTTAAAGTTATCAATACAAGTCGCTACATACATACCCGAGTTTTATTTGATGTAATTAATATCTTCCGAGCGAAGATATTACAGAGGCAGAAATGGTCTATGTATTTCGTAGGATCCTAATGTATAAGTATGCGGGATTCGGATGAATTGAAGCACCACTGAATGAAGAAATTAATATAAAACACATTTATAGTGGGGAGGAAGAAAATGGTGAAGCCGTTGAGGAAAGAGCATGGCTTTGTTTTACACAGTATTTTAAATTAATATATTAGAAAGCTATATATATTAGAAAAAATTCAAGTTCCTCTAAAAATAGATATTGTCACGTGTCGTGCCTGCGGGAGGAGTTAATGAAAACGCTGGAATTTAAAACAGGATTTATTAATTACTCATTAATTAATTAATCGATCGTACAAAGCCACTTAACACTATTTGACTTAACGCTTTTATTTGAATTAAACTATTTCGTAAATTTATCACTCGTCAATAAACACTTTATACCTAATCGCTTTAACACTTTATTCACTATTCACTAGAACATTCCATCCACTTTCCGCATTATTAATTTGCTTCGGTTTATTTCGCTATGTAAGAACTTTCCAGAGTATTCGCTGTCGAATTGCTCGCTTGGCCAACCTGACCTCCACAACTCGCGTCTATCTTCGCATTGGTATCCCTGTCAAGCGCGCCCAAAAACAACAACCGTCCTTACTCCCGTGTGCGGTCCTATTTATATTGGCTAATGCCGAATATTCCTCCCATAAGCACGAGAGTCAGCTGTTTTATGCCGATTATAACGTTTTTATTGTATAAATTTATTATTGTATTTACAAAATTATGTATTGTGATGACATTAATAAATAAATAAAATAAAAATTCAGCGCCAGAATGTTCATTTTAAGATACAAGGTAAAAAGCGAATATAGTATTTTTAGTTCTTTATGTGCTATTTTACTTCTTTTATATTTTCAACACCAAGTGAATTTGTCATTCCAATACTAAAAACAATAAAATAATCATGTCGTTTAGTGCCTTATTGATAAACAAATGACGCGGCACTAAATACTTGTGTGACATGCATTCCCATATAACTAGGAATTTGACACAGATTATACTGTTGTGAGAATACTGTTATTTATACCTATTTTAAAAATTATATTTTTGGCACTTGGCCTTTTTCACATCCAGTTTTCAATTTATTTTGCCTTCCTGCTGACTTGATGCATAATACTCATCTCCAAACGTAACCTTGATTATTTTTATTATATTTTCTCATTTTTTATATAAAAATGAAAGAGTGCCGAAGAATTGTATACTTTGCCCTATAATCAAACATGCATTTTTATAATTATTTTTTTTATTATTTTTTCAATTGATTGAGCAACATTGTAGATTGACATTTTTAAAAAAATATTGATTATTTTATTTGTATATATCTACTTTTATGTGAGTTTTTTTTTCACCAATATGTTTCAGAAATTACCATTCCGTCATCAGGATGCTGCATAACTGTCAAAAAATTCGAATGAAATATCTTTTGTTCCTTGTTTTTCCAAATTATTTAAAAAAAATATTGTTACTGAAGTTCTTGATTACTCGCAATTATTGGAAAAAATTTTAGAATTTGGCTAGTAGTCAAATTCAATTGATTATTAATAATATTTTGTTTACTATTGCATGCTTTACTGATTTCTAATGATTCTAAATTATTCAATTTCAGACCAAAATTATTTATATGTAAAATAGAAAGTCCTACATTTTTATCAGAACCGTGATCTCTTTCTAATAAATTATTTGCAAATTCAGAAAAACCAAGATTATTCAGACATCTTTGAATTTTTTGACAGTCATACAGCACCCTGATGATGTAACGGTAATTTCTGAAACATGTAGGTGAAAAAAAAAACTCACATAAAAGTAGATATATGCAAATAAAATAATCAATATATTTTTTTTAATTTTTTAAGTGTTTGTTAAAAATATAATAAAGTTTTTAAAAAATTTTTTACGCTTTTGATTAACGAATTCGAGTTGATTTAAATTTGGAAGAGTCCTTATTTCCGGCTACGAAAAGGTTTGGGATTCACAGTCGATGTTGTCAGACAGCCTGTCAATATATCCGTGGGGGGTGAATCTCAAAAGGTGCTCAAAGATTTGGGAGGGATGGTAAACAAGATAGGGAGAGGGAACCTGTTTGCTAATTTCGCGTTTTATTTAGGTTGTCCCGAAAACAAATTTCAATCTAATCCTTCGATTTCAATTGAACATAAAATTATGGTGAATAAACTTTATTAATCAAAATGAGAGCATTTTGATTCTATGAATTACAATCTTATTAATGTCTTTTGAATATAGCTCTGGCAGATTAAAACCTAAAAAATATTATTTTTTATTATTAAAATTGAAATTTGCTTTCATTTTCGAACCAGTTTTATATAAAATAATTTTTTATTGTTGTGAGAAATTCATACAATCAAGAAATATATTTTAGATTTATCATAGATACAAAGCTGTTTTTTAAATAGTAAAGTACGTATGAAAAACTTTCTTTTGGGAGTTTAAAAATAGGACTTCCGACCTTTTATGTGGCTGGCTCAAGTGATCACTTTACACAGTGTAACGTTCATTAATTCCACCCATGACAGACGGCCATATTTATCAAATTATTAGAAGTTTTATATTTGTCAACTCTGCACAACGCGTTTTTTTTTTAAATTTTAATTTAAAAAAAATAGAGATGCGAACACGGAATACGTGTCGCATCAATATTCTTACTATTCTTAAACTAAGCTTAATGCTTTTGCTATGAAAACAGGACCAAATTGCTGGTGTCTTGGAATGGAGTTCGAACCGCCAACCACCAGATTACCATCATGACCATTACACTAAAAAGCTACTTAATATGCAAGTCAAGCATTCATTTTAAGCATTTTATCTTTCAAGGCACAGATCGAGTGGAAGCCCTTTGATGAGTAGGTACTTTGCCTACGCCAGTTGTCTATGAATAGTAATCAAAGAGAATATATTTGACATATATAAATAGAGTGTGTTGCCTTGCCTATGAAGGCGTGCACACAAATCGTGTACGTTCTAGCTGGCAAAGGCCTGCTGAATATTGTGTAAATATACATCTAACAAAGCTATTTAAATTGTATTATCCTACAGTACATTAACATCACCAGGAAAACAATAGTTGTAGGGTACAAAAGCAAAGGCAGCAATATCCGAAAAATTAAAATAATGTTTTGAATGCAATCACCGAGGATTACTAATATTTATTTATTATTTCGAATATGTTGAAGAATACGTATACCTAGGAAAACTAATATCAACAAAAGACCAATATTCAAAAGAAATCGGCAGAAGAATAAACAATACTTGAAAACGTTACTGGTCGCTAAAAGAAATAGTGAAAAATGATACAATACCAAAGTCGGTGAAAAACAAACTATACAACACGTGCATTCTCCCATGTCTCACTTATGGGTGCCAAACTTGGCCTGCTACGAGAAAAAATAGCCAAAAACTCATAGTTTGCCAACGCAGAATGGAGCGGAGTATGCTAAACACAAGGCTTTGGACAGGTGGACGAATACAAAAATAAGGAAAAAGACAAAAGTTATCGAAGTTATACAAAAAGTAAAAAAACTCAAATGGAACTGGACTGGTCATGTTATGAGAACAAGCAGAGAAAAATGGACGAAAGACTTAATGGAATGGTATCCCAGAAATGGAAAAAGATAAAAAGAACGTCAAACCAAGAGATGGGAAGATGACCTACCAAAAGGATGGAGAAGAATAGCTCGCGACAGAGATGAGTGGAAAACTAGGGGGGGGCTATGTCAGAGAGACAACCTGACCAACAAACTAGTTGCTGAAATAGTATTTATTATATATATGTATATATATGTGTACGCATATG
>JADDOH010010846.1:0-36175 GCA_016648135.1 Agrypnia vestita | reverse complement strand
GAATCCGGTGGACCATCCGAGAATCATCTAGTAATTGAATACTATACGTTAATTCAATTTATGAGATTTTATCTTAAATGATGCTTTTATTAATATTTTTAAAATTCATCATTGAAACAAATAAAATATTTCTGTGATGTGTTCTCAAATAAAATTATATCTTGGTGTGTAAATTTATGTTCTCTTTTATTTCTTTATTTCTAAGTCTATAAATATTCTTATACATGGTAGGTAGTCATATGCTTTAAAAATACTTTGCTTTGAATTTATGAAAGCTCTTTATATGGAACGGTGAAAAGAATTACAAACGTCTTTTCTGATAAGATACCGTAATGGTTATGGCTTTAATTTCCCTTTTGCGACGACGATAATGAAATCTTATTCAGAATCGTAAACCCGATTCAATAAAAAGCTCAATGTAAACCTAAAAAGCTTCACGTGTGTTCTTGTTTTCTAAATTAAGATGATAAGGGACGATATCCCAAAAGTTTCGCATAAGCTTTCCAATAATAAAGCTCATTTTAAGGCTGCCCATGGAGATGCTCCTGAGATAAACAGCAATGTTTACGTTCGATCACTAGATGTACGTGTATATTTGCCGTAACTGGCAAAGTAGAAAATTGAATTTGTATACATATATAGCTAGAACATGTAAGAAATTTTCTTGTTCGCTGTTTGGATACAAAATTACGATAACAAGGCCTGTATTTTTAAATTTCGTATGTATTCTCCCGGCCTTCGGTACTATATTTTAATCAACTTTTTATTTACGTCGTTACATTAGTAAGAATCACGATTTTTTTAAGGGTGCTTCGTAGGGATGGTGAAGTGTGAAGTAGGTGTAGAAATAACCCGTTAGAAAAACTTGTAAGAACATTTTGTACGATGGTTAATAAACATGACAAGGAATTAAGCCGAGCGTAAGAGATTTCTATTTATTTTTGTTTATTCATTATAATTTAACGTCCTTAACTATTGTTTTTAAAGAATAATTTTATTTTTTTGGTACACTATTTTATCTGAATCTGTTTATATTTTATAACATACAAGCGGCCCGTATCCGGGATTGTCGGAGTTTCGGATTCGCAAAACCGATAATTGTACATTTTTAAATTGGGATTAAGGGTACTTTTTTTGGCAGGCTCAAAGAAAAACAATGTTTGCTATATTTAATACAGACAGGTAGATGTTCAGGTGTCTACAAAGATGGCGTGAGGTGACTATATTTACCTCTAGGTTCTTGAGTGAAACCGAGAAAAATAACGGATTTGATTCGATATAATAAGATAGGATCACAACGAGAATGATGTGTATTTATATTAGTGATGGTTATGATGCTTGTGTATTTAGATGTGGTCTGATCTAGATTATTCTTTAACAACTAGCCCACCATTAAAAATAAAAATATTCGGAGTTTTATAAAGCATCGATACATTTAATATTCTTTTGCATAATGTAATGTACCTATATGGCTAATTTTAAATGAAATCACAATTCAATATTTATTTAATATTTTCAGAATAGTTCCTTTATTATTTAAATAAATTACATGCACCTCATAGAAAAAAGAAAAACAAATCTCTACTGGAAGAATAAATTCACTGTCAAGACTTAAACATTCAACACTCTTATTTTTATAATTTAATTGTTTAAATCCGTTTAGCGGTAATTAAAAGATCTGATTTCAAGTGACGGACTTTTCTTTCTTTCTTTCTGTATATTTGGTTATGTATTTAAAAGATCATGAATATAAAACATTTAAGACACGTCGACTTTCATTTTCACAGTTCTTTCTAGTTTTTTTTACTTTAAAAAAATTTATTACATTCAATAATATTTCGAGTTTGACTGAAATTTGAGATTTTTCAGAACACAGTAGTACATCATTAATGAAGATAAATTATAGATGCCTCACAGAGATGAAATTATATATTTTATGGAAAAAAGAATATTGCTAAAAAATTCCGATCATAAAAATATAAACATCTTAAGGGGAATGAAAAAGCTTTGAATGCCTGTCGCGCTAATGATTATTACAACACACATATGAAACAGGATTTAAAAAAATAAATATATATATACAACTTCCAAAAATTGGATAGATGTGTTATTCTATCGTGGAAATGGTGAACGGTACAGTGTGTAAAGTGATCACTTAAGCCAGCCGTAGAATATGTCGCAAGCTCTATAAACACCCAAAGACTTTCATACCTACTTTCCCATAAAAAAATATAATTTCGTCTCTGTGAGACGTCTATAGTATATTTCATTACGTTCTTCATATGATTCATCTTCTGGAAAACCTTGCGTAGCGTTTCTGAATTATGCAGACAACCGAAATAATGAGCTCCTAAGTCTGAGAATATCGAGTGCGATGGGTAGATAGTTATATCTCCCGGTACTTTAAAAATTTGCGAGAATTAAAGCCAGCAGATGTTGTGGGGAATAATAATACCTTCGTTCCGATAAAAAATTCTTTTAAACTCGAAATTATTTTTCTCTCAATTTACCTCTCGATTTTTCTGCGGCAGATTAAGTCCGGCGGGAAGAATTGATTATTCATGGCTAAATATGATTCTCCTCCTGTATTCTTCCGACTGTTATTCCGTTTGGAAATTATTTTCTGGACGCGAGATTTGAAAAATTGCGAGGCAGTAAGAATCTGAATTTTTATGCAAATATTATTTAGATCTTATTGCCTTTCTCTTGATTAAGGAATTCACTTTTTATTAATGTGGAATGGTTGATTAATAAATGAGAACAATAAAAAATAGATGTAATCTAGTTATTAATATATTTTTTGTGTGATTACTTAAGATAGCGGCGGTGTCTTGGTAAGCCTACGGGAGACATTACTGTTTGTACTTTACTAAATAAATTAATTGGTATTTAAAATTAATTATACACATTTATACATCGAAAATATAAAGTCATCACGGGGACACGCAGCCGAAAATTTGTGTTGCCAGTAAAAAGGATACATCTTCAATGAAGAAATTTCCATATTTAATAGAATAATTATCAAAAAAGTAAGTAAAATGAAACAAAAATGTGATAGAATCATTAAAATATCTCTACAAATGAAAAAAATACGGGACTTAAAAGTTGGGTTGCAAAAATAATTTCGTTTCATGCGACGGTCCAGCGTGTGACGTCACTTGACCTAGGCGACGCAGCTCGTATTCGCTTAGTGCCTGTGATGCCACGATCTCTACTAGGTCAAATAGTATAGACAATAACAAAAATAACAAAATACATAAATACATGGGAAATGAATAAATAATTAAGTGGGTACTAATATGTTAACTAATTTTAAAGATAATTAATTGCAAAAAGGAACTGGTTATTTATAATATTTATTTTACTTTTAACACTTTTACTTTTTTCCACTGTCAACTGTAATCTTACATTATTTCTATGGGAAATTTGTAAACTTCATTAATATCAAAATGATGATCCATTTCGAAAAGATTATTAGTAAATTCGGAAAAATTATTGTTTATAACCTATTTTACTTACACAACACATATTTATGTAGCATTTTGAATTGCACTGTACATTGTAGCTTTTTGAGATTTGGATTTTTTCGTGAATGAAAATGTCAGTTTATCTCTTTCTATTGAATTATGTTTGCCTTAATTCTTCTTTTAAAATCAGCCGATATTTTTCCAATAGGGATTTAAAAAAATAAATACCATTCGTCATCATAATATATTCCACTTTCTGATCCGAGTTTTCCTATTTCTTCTTAATTTTATTCTTATAAATTTATTTTGCAGTACTAGTAAAATTAGAATTTTTTCTTCACTGAATAAAATTCCATCAAGCGACCATACGCACTTAATACGGCGGGGCCGCACAGCGGATCACGAGATATTTTCTTTATTTTTCTTTAAAATCAGAAATTACAATAAACAATATAATACAATAGGACATTGTGGACGCTTCCGGGTTAAAATAACGTAAACAAAATTAAAACATAAATTTTTTAAAATATAAAATTAAACAACATTTTATTTTATATTTTGTAATTTATATTTTATTTAGATGTCTCTTTTTGCTTTACCTTACTTTACCGATAATTCTGTATTTCTGTTCCGTTATTATTTTAGCATAATTCCGTTATAATAGTTATAATTATTTTAGCAAATTTAAATTTATTATTTATTTGTTCGTTTAAAAATTAATTTAATGTGTACCTACTATTATTATTTTATCAAATTTAAATTCATTATATATTTATTCATTTAAAATTTTTATTGTAATGCATACTAATTATTTTATCAATTTTAAATTTATTATATATTTGTTCATTTAAAAAATTTATTGTATTGTATACTAAATTATATTCTTCTCTTTTTGCAATGTAAATAGTCGACGGCCTTCAAACTGGTTATCCCTAGTTAGGCAGTCGAAGTGTAATACAATTCAAAAAAATAAGATATGAATAAAAAACTATTATTAATATTATAAAAGTGTGTACTTTTGCATATGTACCACGACCGGCAAAGAACTAACTAAAAGTCCACTAGCATACAAGAGACAGATTAAGTACCAGAAAGCAGCCACCATCAACCGGCATATCGTCTCATTTTGAAACCCGCATCCGCACAAAGGCGCAACTTAGCAGATTAGAGTTCCAGACAGAACTCCGATCCGCTCCTGCCAAGTCCTCTATTATTTCATCCCTCACATCCGTCAACAAATCAAAACTACAGATATGCTCCGGCGTCTACCTCACCCGGCTGCAGGTAGGTGCACGGCCAAGTTCAAGGAGCTTGCTTCTGAATTCCCTATGACCCAAGACCATCTGCACCGAGAAACGGTCAAGCACCGGAGGACGCCCTTGACCTTTTTTCTGACGCCTACCACGGGGAGAAAGAAAGAGAAGTTCATCTCCCTGTAGTGATAGTCTTTCATCTTTCAGACCCCTGTATTCGGCATCCGAAGACCTAAGGGTGTGTCTCAAGTGACACGCTTCCAGGTTCTTCCTCAACCGACGGCGGGTACTCACCTCCCTGACCAATAGATCAGAGCCCCCACGCCAACATGACTCAGTACTGATGAATTGGTTACACGGAGTCACTTCAAAGTTAAAATACGTAGACACGCCTCTATCTGAGAGTCGTGAATCTTTAAATTACGCGCAAAAATAAACCACCCTCAGTCGAAGCCTTTTTCCCGCCTCCGTTTAAAAACACGGGCGCTGATATTTAACAAACGGGTCTTTAGCATTCCGATCCAGATATTTATTGGTCATTGATCCCCCCGGGCTCACCCCCCCGGCTTAATCCGGTAGGCCCGCCCCTGCTCGCGTTGCGGGGTATTTCCGCTCCGGGAAATTGTTTTATTTCGTACTGGCAACATTGATTGAGCGGTTCGGAGCGAAAGTGAGATGGGCGCCCGCGAGCGGAATTCTAATGCGGTCCTGAGCTCGGCTGTAGTGATTGTCTTCTAAATCTTTGCTGCCGAAGTCAAACTTATAAACAATGAACTTCGGCAGATCGGCGGAGACTTCGGATTTAGGAAGTACGGGCTGTGGATTATATTGTTCTAGAATGTTTCTAAGACACTAAGTGTTATTTTTCACTTGTACGATTTATCTTTTTCCTCAACTGTTAAATTATTTTTTATTTATTAATTATAAATAAATGTGTATCATTAATATCATTTTAATTATAAATCGTAAAATTCGTACGGAATATTCATTTTGAATTTTTAAGTCGATGCGACTATTTTGAGGTAGCAATGTCTTTTTGATCAGTATGCTGCTTTAAAATGTTTAATTAACTGTTAAGATGAAACATTATATAGCTTGATCTGTATTTTAGAACACTTTAATAAAAATAATAATTATAAAATATTCATTTTATAGGACCCGTGCAAAAAAAAAAGGTTTATTTGTCTTTTTAAATTCATGTTTCGCAGTTTAATGTTTTTAGTAAATATTTTTGAGATTTAGACACACTAAATTATTGCTGAGCTGAATCAACATGGTGTATGTATGGAATATTTTATTTCGTTAGATTTTATTTAGGTATCCGTATATTTGCTTGATTTTATATAATTAAGTAAGTGACAGCGATGTCCAAAATTTAAAATTTTTAAACACATTTTATTTTATTGTTTTTTTTTTCAATTCGCAAAACTTTGTAATGCATGTTAAAATATGCTTTTGTCACTACTATACTTTCGAAGGAAGCTGTTTTTCTCTCATGATGAAGCTGGATGTGCCGCCGTTGAAAAATGTATGAGAAATCAAATAGAATTTTAATATAACATTTATAATAATATAGATGTGTAGAGTTCATTATAAATGTAGGTGGGATAGATGGGTTTATTGAAAGTATATTATGCCAGCGCGCACCCATACAGTACTAGCGCAGTATACATTCAAGAGCGTAAAAAAATATGTCATGAAAGTATATTCATATATCTCTCATCGGGTAATATAAAGGTTCAGAAACTATACTAGGCTAGTACGCATTTATCAAAATTAATGGACTTTTGAATATTTGAATGAGATATTGTAAACATGCTTTTAAATTAGTTTCACTTGAATATAGCTATAAAAAATGGGATTTCAATATATTTTAAATGAGATTTTCATATATGTTTTAGTTGTTTTACAGTATATATTATGGGCAAACTGACAAAACCTGTCTTTAACTGCAAAAATTAAACAATACATGTTGAAGAAACAATCATCTTTTATTAATAAATTTGTTATAATTACTATAAACTTATGCCTAAATAATAATATGAAGGTATCTGAATATTTTTTCAATTTATAGTGAACAGTGTGTTAATTAAATTATTTATTTTGCGTTATTTTTGTTAATAGAAATATTGTATGCTAAATTATGTTTCCTTTTGCTGAATTAAAACTAATAAGCGAATCCATTACCGTACATGTCGCATGTACCTATTAAATATATAATTCTCTACGTAACAATGTCCGTCACCAACGCTACCATAATGCTCAAAAAATAATGTCATAATATAATAATGAGGTCTAAAGAGCATAATTCTCCTTTTAATAATGTCCTTCACTGACTTTATCAAGACGCTACTCTAAATAGCACTGTTCTCCCAGCACTAACTGGCTACCTAAATATATAACAAAAGCACGTCATTTTGGATGAGTTATAGCTAGTTTAAAATAAATAATATATAAGCAGGTATAATTGTGGTTAAATGGTTTTAAAATCTTATAATCCATTTTAATCAATTAGATAAACTATTGTCGTTTGTATCGGACTCCGAATTCTCATCTAAATCTAAATTTATATTAAATTGTTTTTAAGTCTGTGGTCACCGTATCGTGATCTTGCAGTCACCGTATCTTTAAATAAAAACCAACCCAACCAAGTTTATATTTTACTCCCTTTCTTTGTAAATTAAGTTTACCATTATGTAATTAAATAATTGATTGACTGAAAATGAAACATGTCTTGAAAAATATCTAATTCAAAAATCTCTAAAAATATCTCTTTAATTCCATTTGATTTTTTTTTTCGTTTTATTTCCTCTTACATTCCTTTTGGCGAATGAAAATCTTAACAATTAAAGACTAATTAAAACATATAATATAACAATAAACTTACAGGAATTTAATATATTTCTAAAATGTCAGATGTTTTGAGTTTTGATAAGACACTTCATGCTTTGAAGATTAAATTATAAAAACAGTTGTCAGTCAATTTGATCAAGATTTTGATAGATTTTATTATCAGCAATATCGTACCTTATGAATTTCTAGCGTCGAATGATTTAAAATCGTCTGAATCAGATTTGAGTAATGTAGCAGAAATCTAAAAGAAATAAATTATTATTTGATTTCTTCCCAAAAAACCGAATTTTGCTGTCATCTGTGAACCAATTGTCATAAATTTTTGAAATTCGTAGTAAAGTACCGACGAAGTAAATCAAATTTTAAATATTTCGTGACGTTATCAGGCCGCCGCAAACTTTTTTGTAATGATTTCAATTTGAAAAAAAAAACATTAAAATTTCTAAAAATCCTAAATTATACCAAAATTATTAATTTTTTATCGAAAATTTGATAGATCATTTCTATCGTCGCCAAGAGTCAGTTTGCAAAGTTTCAGCTCAATTGGATCACGGAAAAAGGGTTAAAAATCGATCCAAATTTTTTTTCGTCAGACAAGCAAACAAACAGACGCTACGAGTTAAAAGAAAGGGAGTAAAAAGGAATACCACTACACAATTTACGTGTTACAGAGGGTATCACTTACACCAATGCAAGTGTCTTTCATAAGGTGAACAGACCCTACAAGTGCCCTTGAAGTGCTCAAGTCGAACGCCAATTTGTTATATCAACCAATAAGGGGACCGCAGCTTATCGCAGATTCTCCTTGACGATGGTAGTAAAAATGATAAGTATCTTATCGTTAGATAGAAAAAATGATAGGAACTCTCTGAAATTGGTCTGTGCAGTAGCTACTGTATATAAAACGGAGCCGGCAAGGTCCTGTTCGTCAACAATAGATAGTTAATCAATATTTGTCAATTGTAAAGGAGTCGATTAACCTTTCTAAAATTGCCTTGCCTCAAACCATTGTACGGAGCACGGTTCGCAGAAATGTCAAACACAGTAATTCAACGTCTAGAGCAAAGAGAACAATAATTAATGTCAATAATAATACCACCAGAAATTCGATCAGCTTTAAAATACGCCGTAGAGGTTCTGGGTAAATTCTCATAAAAATGAAACCTTAGAAAGTTCTTCATTCCTTTACAAAATCGACGGCAGGGTGGAGGCTAAAGACTGTGAAGTGTAGTCGGATGTGACCTTAAAAACGTTTTTATGTAATTAAAAATAAATTCAGCACCATTTATTTAATGTACAGTACATTTTTACAAGAAAAATATTTGAACAGTATTGGATTGTGATATTCGTAATACTACAATGTTTTTGCAATAACCAACAATTGTGTGAGTTATTATGCGAGTCTTTGCTTAATATTATATATACCAAAATATTCAGTTTATAAAATTATTATTTTATATTGAAGTTTAATTTCAGTTTAATTGCAACACGCGGTTACCAGTTATCCAGTATTATCCTTTTTGTTTTTGCCTTTTTTTGTCCGCAAGGAAGATATTTGTAATAAATTGTAGAAAGGAAGCATGGACGCTTGCTGACGAATTGATCAGGCGACTTGAGGCATTCGAGATGTGGATCTACGGAAAAATACTCCAAATACTGGATGGATAGAGTTATAAATGAAGATGTTATGGTTCGGATGAATAAATAAAAATAAGTAATTAAAACGGCGAAAATATGAAAATTTCAGTCTCGGATATATAGTGAGACATCCAGAGACGTACGAGATTTTGCATATCTGGCGAATTAGAGAAAATCGGGGCCCCGGAAGAAGGGAGATATCGAGAACACAAAAAAAAAAAAATAAGTGAAGTCTATTCGCAAACTATTAAAAAAATAGACATATAAACTGTAGTCTTATGTATGAAAAATATAATTTATTCTCATATTAATTATTAACTTTGCTTATATATCCATCTGATCATAAATTAATAATTTTGCTTTCTGTCTGTCCAGTAAGGTTAAAAAACGAAATCACACGCCTGACCCTCGGACCGCAGACGGCAATGCGGCAACTAACCGACCGAGCCACCACCGATTCTCCATGGCACGTCAAAAATATACTATATATACTACATATTATAAGAGCAGGGCTTAGCTTTGAATTTTTATCTTATTATTTTGTATATTCATATCATATTATAGTACGTTTTTATTAATTAATAAAAACGTTGTACCCACTTGCCATAAGTCCTTGCTTATGGGAAGAGTAATCACATAAGTTCATTTCATGGATATTGAAATTTTAATAATTATTATACGATGGTAAGAATATTTATAAACAAAATAAATATGTATATAGTGAAGCTCACGGTAATAAGAATCACTAAAGGTTTTCTTGCCTAATTGATTTTTTTTAGTTCATTTTTAAATGACGTGAGGTCTTGAATGTTTTTAATTTTTCGTGTAATGAATTGAAAGTTTTAATTCTTGCAATGAAGTAATGGTTCTGGGCTGCGCTTGTTTTATATTTGGGCGTTTTTAAATTTATAAATCATCTTGAAGACCTGGAAGTAACAGAATCTATAATACGTTTTTCTTTAAAGATTTGTAATAATTATATTTTTTCAAAATTTTCCATAATAGTAGGCACACAAAATTCTTGGACGTGAACAAACTATTTACGCCTCCTACGTTTGACAGGTTTATTATTATGTATAAATAAATAAATAATACTTCAATTATGTTTCGTCGTTTTTCACGGGTTTACGTTTAGTTTTATTATATATTTTTATAAGATTTTTTTCACATGCTTTATTTTCATTTTCATTTTTAATTGAAATAGATATGCAAACACGGAATACATGTCGCGTCAATATTCTAACTATTTTCAAAACAAGCTAAACGGTTGTGCTAAGAAAATAAGACAAAATTGCTGGTGTTGTTCACTTAAACCAGATCACTAAGCGAGCGTCATGACCATTACACCAATAAGCTATTCTGTTTATGCAACCGATTTTAAAAATAATCATTTTGTTCGTCAGGATGATAATAGAACTCAGCAATAACATGAAAATATTACGCTTCGTTTGTAAAATTCATATCTTTCCATCATACTCTGTTTTTGTATTTATTAAGTCAAGTACTAGAATTATTATTAATATTTTTTTAATGTTGACAAAAGTTATTAATGTTAAGTTTAGATTTTTTATCACACTGGTGAAAAATATCAGTTTCCGAAAGCGTTTGGATAAATATATTATTTTCAGTGATTACATTAACTATGTTAATATTTTCAATACGAGTCTAATAATGCATTTTTAATCTAGTAAATCTTGCCAGAGGGGATTTTTTTTTAAAGTGGCTTAATTAAAATGGTTGATTTCTTCTCACTCTAGATAAGCTGTCACAAAATGAGTCATTTCTAAATATTTAGGTAACCATGTGTTATAATAATAAAAATCTGGAAGGAAATAATATGTATGTTTTCAATCGAATCGGTTAAAAGAAAAGAAAATATTTTATTGAAGTAGATATATAACGTGCGAGATTTAAAATCACGATAAATTTTGACCAGAATTATTCCTAGATGTAAACCTCTTTGATTTAAAAAAACATTTTATTTTAAAGCAAATAAATTTGTAATATAAATTGAATGGTGTATTTCGAAAACGTTACGTGTCACACTTACGTTATTGTTCAGGAGAGTAAAAAATATATCTCCTGTAAATTTATAAACAAAAATGTTCATGTTTTATATATTATATGGTAGGTAAAACTCTTGTATTCAAACGAAAAAAAAAATTCTTCTTCAAAGTGATATATTTTTATTAAATTCAATTTTTATTATGTGGACTTGTAACGTTTTCGAAATACGTGAAGTGGGGGACAATTTTATATGGGTTTCTATTGAAATAAAATACATCAATAGGTTTTAAAATATACATTTATAAAATGCAAGTGACATTGAGAATCGAATAGATCTGGTTACTTCTTAGATTTACATATAAAACTTAATAATATTCTATTTCTACATCTTCAACATCATTTGTTGGCCGTTCTAATATTATATAATATAGATTTCTTTTATAGGTTTAGATTTATAATTTTCACAATTGAATATTCCTTTTTTCTTCTTTTTGGGTGTAAATTAATATTTTAGTCACATTTACACTGTCAACTGTAACTGTCACCCTTTAGAATCTGCTGTCATACGCCGCATGTAGTTCGAAAACGTAGCAAGTCCAGGACTCGTAATGTTTTGGAAATACATTCATTTTCGCAATTCTCTAAAATGCTTAAAAAAATACAAACATAGAACGTTTTTGTATCAGATTTGTGTATTTAGGTATTCTGAAGTGTTTGCATACTTAACTCATTTTTGGAAAAAATGTGATTCGTAACGTTTTCGAAATACACCATTCAATTACTTTAAATGGTAGTCCAAAGTATAACAGAAGTAAGATAAAAATGTTTTTGAAAAAATGCAAACTTTGAAGTTGTTTACTTTCGTAACGTTTAAATAGGAGATTGGTAATTCGATTAAAAATATGGAAAGGAATGTACCCGTGCATCTAGGGTCTCTAGGTATTAACAACATAGACATGAATATATCTGTGCATCTAAGGATCTCTAGGTACTAATCATATAGAAAGGAATATGTGGAACTAGGGTCCATGGTATATAACTCTATTTCACACCAACCTACCCTAACCCAACATTATCAAACCTAACTCTATTTCACCCTGTATATAGATATAATACAGATACGTTACCAATTATCATTACCATCGAAGATAAATCTCACAAAACAGTCAGAATGTAATTATCTTATACAAGAATAGTATTTTAAATTGTGGCGGACGTTTAATATAATAATTACTCCCATGGTAAAAACACTTTCATTTGTTGAGTGAGATCAAATACTCTCTCAAAAATGTCCTCCGGCTATGGCTCAGTTTGCATATACAATTAGCTTATTTGCATACAATTATAATTTAACTGAGCACATACCCGAAAAAGGACTCATAATGGACTATTTAATGATAACCATTAAATTAAGTCTTCAAATAAAATGTGGATATCTAAGAGTATTAAAACATTTTTACTTCGTTTTGATTCTCAGTTAGAAACCAAATAAAACCATCCGGACCTTAAAAATACGTCATTTGAATCTGTTTTTTATAATTATTTTTTATAACTTCCAGGTTTTGTGAATCATTAAAAATGTGTATAAAATTTTATTTCACTTTCATCTATATTTAGGCAATTAGTTTATTATTTAAAAATGCGTTCGAGAACTTTTTATAATTAAATAATCCGTTCACGGACGGGTTCGAAAGATTTACCTATGTAACACATCTGTGAAGAAATATAATAATCGTTAATTTTATTGCAAAGAAACACAAGTAATCTTAGTATTTATGTTGTTTTTTTTAATTTCCGGTAATATTGATAAACACAGTATTGACGGCCGTGCGCTTTGTGTTACTGAGTGGGTTAAACTATCTGACTTTTTCTAGCTTTTCTATTTTCACAACGCAAGACATGAAGAGCTTTATTTAAAATTAGAATTTTAAATAATCACTGCTACTATTTAAACAATTTAAACGAAACATTTTAAATTATTGAATTAATTGGTTTAATTAAGATATGTTGAGGTAGACCACTTCCCGTTTTGTAAAAATTTAATGTTTCTGCAATTGAAAATTGACCTAGCGTTTTACTAGTTTATTATTTGAAATTTTGGACAATAGAAATGGACTTATTTTTATTTTATTTGAAAAATAATTACATTCGAAACAAAAAAGTCACAAAGTTCACTTTACTCCTACTAATATTTCAGTTTTCTTTTGAATTTTCATAATCATGTTAAAAAGGTGTGTTCATAATCATGATAAAATGATGTGGTAGATAGAATAAATAAAGGAGTGCTGAGATGGTTTGGTCATGTGGAACGTATGAACGAGGAAAGGATGGTTAAGAAAATATATGAGGCTAGTGTTGAAGGCAACAGGAATAAAGGGCGTCCGCGAAAGACCTGGCACGATCAGGTACTACAAGTATTTAAGGATAGTCCTGTTAAAAGCCGCAACAACCGTAGAACGTGTATGAGAAGATGTATGAATGTGGCCGAAGCAAAAGTGGTGTGCCAGGATAGAAGAGTGTAGCGTTCAATCCTCTCTGCCTACCCCTGCGGGGAAACGGCGTGATGGTTAGTTAGTTAGTGATGATAAAAAAAGGGCATTGCTTTATTCCATAAAAGATAAAGATTGAGTCATATGCGAATCTTTAAAAATCTCAGAAATGTACTAATTTCACTTTTTTTTTGTTTCAGGTGAGTCGAAATATATCTTTCATGTTCAGAGTCGGTAAGCAAAAATAACATTTAAAAACGTGTAATATATTTATGTGTTATTCAAAACCTTCATTTAATTTTTTTTTGTTTTAACATACCTACTATTTTTGTAAAGTATATACCCGTAATAGTTGTTATAAACAAAGATTTTCACTAGGAAAAATTTAAGTAATAATCCATAGAGTATTTTTCTCCTCCTTAATAAACATGTCGATACAACGAGGCAAACGAGGCTATATAAAGCGTAATATATACAAAATACAATATTTTCTGGGAAACCCTTTATAAATTTGAAGTACTTAATATAACATAAATTGTAGAAACTGTACACAATATATAAACGAAATTTTAGATATAAACAGTGTCCAGCTATTTGTTTCTGAATGTTTTTTTTATTTGCATGATATTTATCATTATTTTATTACTAAATTATTATAAATCGCTTAGTGAAGGCATTTTTTTATATAATTAAAGCATTTGAGACTTTTGATGCAATAATTTTTAATCCCTCTCTGCAAGCAATAGGCGATAATTGGTGCTTTGCTGAATAAACACGTGCAGTTAGTTAAAAATAATTGTGCACTAATAATTACAGAATATTTTATGATGTCAAAGCGATCAGATGTTTGGGCTTATTTTACGCATAAATATGAAATATGAGACATTTCATTCTACATTCTTTTTAAGATATACCTACCTATATCTTATCCCTCGTAGTTATATCAATAGCCTCGTATCTATAGCCCTCGTAGCTCATTGGGTACAACACTGGCGCCGGTTCACCGGAGGGCCCGGGTTCGATTCCCGGTGAGGTCACAATTAATCTAAGTTATTTACTCATGTCTGGGTGTTCTGTGATGTAATTTGCTTCTGTAATTGGAAAAGCATAAATTAAAAGTATAAATAATTTTATTTTTTAAAAGTAAAATAGATGTGATAAAGGGTTTACTCTTTAATTTATTTTATATTGATTACATGTACGTACATAAATTAAAATTATTCACGGATATTTTGGTACATTGGAAACTCGAGTATACTGGAGTCCCCGAGTAATGTTAATTTTTTCTACCCAATACTCAATTACTTGTGTCGATGTCGAGTAATTGGAGTCATACATAGTCAATATGTGTTTATATTTTGCAACATTTTCTATGTTTAAAAATGATGAAAAATAAAAATGATTAAAGATGATAAAAACGATAAATATGATCAAGAAGAAGATGACATATTGATTCCATTTCATTTGATATTCTTCCATTAATTGTTATTTATTTTTCCCGAAATTATTGATGATAATTATTAAATTGGGAGAAAAACAAACATGTTATCCCCACGTTTAACAAGGATAATTTTATATTTTACTACTTAAGTTTCGAGAGTAACAGAATCTTTCGTCGACAGGTGAAGTATTAAACTGACTTCTTTCAAACATACTATATTTACATTGATTTTACCCCATTTTATGAATAGTTTAATTTATTTATAATTTCAATTTTATTTTAAAATATTCAGTTTCATTCTTTAGAAAACATAAATTTCATAAATATGAAAAATAAGGGCTGAACATAAATTCAAATTGAAGAAGTTAAAACTTAAAATTAATGTTTAAAGTTGCTTCGATTAAAAGCTGTAAAGGCTTAATCGCGTTCAATTAATTATTATTGCGTATAATAATCCTTTGATAAATGGGTTTTATAATACACACAATATCTATATAACGAACGTATCCATTTTTTGTTTTCTAGCGTGTTTCAATAATTTAAATTACTTCGCACACCGTTACGTTTCTTTGTGTTTAAACATTGAATTTAGGAACTTGAAATGTTTGGTACAATTCAATTATAATTTACCGTTCGCGTGTGCGAACTTGTCGAAATTACTTTCGCACAAAATATTACTCGAAGCGAAAATGGAGAATAGGGTTTGATAAAAAAATAACTTAACAATTTGGGCTCCGTGATAGGGTATATTCTACCCCCCTGCCCACGGGGTTTGGATTGTCGTAATTATTTTAGTTTATTTTTAATCATTTGTGTTTAATTTAACGAAGCTATCGTGTAGGAGAAATGTAAGTATTTTAACTTGTCTGTATAAAATTATTAGCGGTATATTGGACTCTCCTGAGTCATTACAAATGATTACTTACAGATGACCTGGGCGGTCGGTTTCAAGATAGATTTCCTAGCTGTTTTATGTATGTTCCCGGCACACTATATTTATTCTGAATTCGACTATACATAAATTGCATCACCTAGGTGTTCAATACAGCTATGTTGGCATATTTATAGCTCGAACACTTTACCAAAATCATATCCATACCTGTATAATCTGTTAGTTTTTGTTTTAATCTTGCTATATTAATCCTTCATTTTTTATTTTATTATTTTTCCTTATTACCAATTGCATTTATATTGGTGTTTTTTTAAATTTATTTATAATTTACTGTTTGTGTACTTACCTAGATAGCGGGCGCGTGCATTGGGAACATTGAAGCATAATATTATTAATATTTAAAGCATTAACTTTGTGGTTAGACATTATAACAGAATTATAGTTAACTTAGTAAAAACCACTACCAGATTTCTACTGGTTTCGAGACGTACCCGTCTCTTCATCAGGACCAACACTACACTACTATATTCACAACCCTATACACCCCAACCATAGTATTGTTAAACAAGTATTGGTGAAAGTTTAACAATAATGTAAAGTACAAAGTTTAATAACAAATTTTATTCTACAATAAAATTCTTCTTATTATTCTACAATAAAATTCTTCAATAAAATTTGTTACTAAAATTTCGTATTCCCAAAAAGTGATGTAAGTAAGTCTCCCATTCAAATGATTGAGCTAACACAAATCCCTGAACTAACGTATTGAACTTGAGGCCTCACTTGAGTGATGTTAGCGCCGCAATGGTTGTCAGGGGGTTTCTCTTTATCTCGGTCATGAGAGATTAAAATAATAATGAACTCGAATTCAAAATCCGCCCCTAAATACAATTAAAGTTATTTCACAGACTCCGTCGCTGTAGAATAATTCCAAATAACGACTGAGGCATTAACCCAGTGTGGAATTTAATGTTTTACCAAATGTGTGTATGTAAGTATACAATACAGGCTTTCTCAATTCAGCCGCCATATTTATTCCTAGCTACCTACATCTTTTCACGAGGCGTTTTCAGAAAGGATCCAAATAGTGCCATTAGCTCTGTAAAATCGGGATAATTGCGTTACAACTTGGGTTATAATGAGAGGTTCTAAGAAACGTGTCCATTAATTTATTTTTGGATATTCACAACATAACGCCTAAGCTGCCATTAATGTTGGACTTCGATCCTGAGAAAAATGAACGAACCACTTTAGAAACTTTCAAGATGTATTGTTGGCACTGGAAATTGCAATTGTTTGGCCTAAATATTGATCCATTTGTGATAATGCAAACTTCTCGAAGAGCCAGAGGCTAGATTTCTAGAAGTATTTTTGTGAGGGTTGGTTACGAATACTAGTAGCAAAATGGAAAAAGATTAGGAGATGCACCCTACACACATGTTAAAAAACTTTTAAGAGCACAGAAGGCTTTAATAAAAGTGATGCGAAAATTCAAACGAGCTCAAAATAAATACTCAAAAAAAATATATTTTTCGACAATCTGGCAAACACATGCAAAAAATTTATTTATCCACCAATGTAAATTTCTAATGACTATCGAAACACACGGCAGTAAAAATAAAAATGACTTATGTAATAACGACTTCTAAAACTACATTTGGGGGGAGATCCATTGAAAACAACTCTATTAATTTGTGCAACAGACTATTATCGGAAATAAAAGATGCAAAAAATGGGATAATATTTAAAAATTATATTACAAAATAAATTAAAATATAAAAATATTTTATATATAATAGGGAGGAAAGCTTAAGAAAAGAAAAGCAGGAGAATAATGGAAGGATACGCGGCCCCCTTAGCGCAGTGGGTATGATACTGGCTTCCCACCGAGGGTTCCGGGTTCGATTCCCGGTGAGATCACATTTAATCTACATGATTTACTCAAACCTGGTTATTTTGTGATTAGTATTTCATTTCTGTAATTGGGCCTGAGAGTAAAAAAAAAGTGAATTATGAGCCGCTCAACCGATTGAGTCACTATGTTTGTGTCAATAACCATATGTATATGAAGAAAGAAGAAGAATTGTACATATTTTGGACGGCATTGATTGGAATCAGAAAGGCTCTCTCTCCACAATATGGAGCCAAAGAGAAGAGATGGGAATTTTACAAGGATTAGGACCAGGAGGTGGGTAAGATTATCAAACCGGGACTTTGCTATACATGAACCAACATTGCAAAAAGTGTAAGACAATCAGAGTTTGTTGTTAGAGAAGCTATTCAAAATATAGCGAATCATTGCTCTCTTATAAGAAGCTCGTGCTCTTCATCCTGTAGCGCCATCACCTATTGAAGGTTGTCGATCATATCAGTCGAGTTATGTTGGTTTGGCTCCTCAAGTTGCGGTGTCTTTCGCTTTCCTTCTTCTTCCTACATCGCTGATATTTCTACCTACTTTCCCTTGGATGATGAGTTGGTTAAGAATATACATTAGTCTTCTCTTGTCCGAGATACTCAAAATTTCTTATCTTGATGGTCCGCAGCACTTCTCGGCCTTTATTTATACGCCGAAGGACTTCCACATTCTTAACTCCATCCACCCAAGAATGCGTCTGTAGAGCCACATCTCAAAGGCCTAGACTTTTCGGATTAATTCTTGGTTTAGTGTCAATTTCGCCATCCCATGTGAGAGAATGGCAAAAATATTACGTCGAACCTACACATTCTTAGGTCGCGGTTAAAGAGTAGTGGTCTGGAGAATTAATTCTTTACATAATTTTAATTAACTCTCTTTGTCTGTTTGTTATCTGTTGTAGTGGAGTCTTGTTATTTATTTTTCACCAACGTTCGACTAGCTAGAGCTCTGAAACTTTTAACACACGTATACGTAAAATGGATGACAGTATAATATTAAATTAATTTATTTGGTCATTATTTCGATTAAAATTAATGATCACGCCACTTAAGAACCACAGAAACAGCTGAACAACATGTCGTTCGAAAATTTGTTTTGATACTGCATGCACTGAATGAGTAATGATAAAAAATCGATTACGAATGTTTGCAAAGAAGGCGTAAAAAAGCACCTCTTCAAATTTTTATTTGTTTGTTGAAATACTATTCAAAGGCCAACCTTAACCTACACCCACGTACATCAGCTAAGCGAGTTGTCTCAAAGTTTCGCAAATTTTTATCTAAGTAAATAATTCTCCTCAACGGAATGGAGCCGGAACGTCCCGAGTAACATTAGAAGTATACTCCCTCTCGCATTATGGATGTTGTGTAGGGTACGAACAAAATAATAATGAACGTGTGACTACTGTGTGCCTGAGCACTTTTGGCATTAACGGATTTCCTTCTTCTCGAGTGTCGTATTCCTAATTCAGGCAGACAGCCGGGAGGAACAAAGCGACGTGTACAGGTACACGATCGCACGTACTTTCGTGACTAGGGGCCAGCGATGGCGGCCCGGCGGCACGAGCGACACTCTCACGTGCGTGACACATAAGCAACTAACCTACCTTGTGTTTTGGCAAAACAATCATGCATCGTCCACTTTGAAGATTAAAAGGTATACGCGAAATTGACCCGTGGTCAACATTCGGACACCCTTCGGTGTTTGATATTGACACGGGATCGCGGCGCGGCGGTGGGAGACACGAAAAATTTAATAAAGTTTGTATTTATTGTAATGTATCTGCGTGACGTCTGTCCGATGAACGAGAGTGACAGTCGGCATGAAAGAAAGAGAAAATTTTTATCATTTAAACTATACTAACACGGTTTTCTATCGCTGGATAGACATCGTAAGTATTTAATTTCTATGAATGTTTCATATGGTTTAATAAATATTATAATCATCACAACATTTTAAGGGTGGGATTAACAGCCTAACAGTAAAAGCCTTGAGATCATTATATTTTTATTTAATATAAAATATTTATTATCTCAACCCTTTTCAAAGACCAGAATGTGAAATTGAAAATAAATAATAAAAACCGGTGGAATTTATTCAAAAAAATATTTACTTAGACGTTATCGTACAACCGATGTTAAAAATGACTTTAGGTTCTCACGTCCAATCAAAAACTTTTTTGAACTATTTTACAGTGTGAATCCGACCTGCCGTTGGCCAGAGTGGTCGGACATAAACGGCAAAAAGCCCAAAAACTACACAGCAGAACTGATCTGATAATTATAAGAGTAGAATAAATAGAATAAATAGAATAAATAAAAACCTGCTTACATTAATCGAAAGCTGGCGGGATGACCTGGATTAAAAAATTGATTTGTTAAAAATATATTTTTCGCTTTCTGTCATTCCCCTATTCCAGCTAAAGCAGAAGAAATTGGCCATCACAAAACATCTTAAATGACTGTGATTTTCTGCGATGGTTTACTTGTTTTGCCATGTCTTATAGTTCCGCCGAATACAATCTGTGTACAGTCTTATGTCTAGATAGGGTCTAGGGTCATGATGCTGCTATTGGAAAAAAATGGAAAAAAAAACTAACTTAAACAACAACAAAAAAATATTGATTATATTATTGTATATTGTCTACTTCTTTTATATGAGTAATTCCACCAAAATGTTTCAGAAAAACCTTTCCATCGTTATGGTGTTGTATAATTGTCAAAATAAATAAATATTATTAATAATCAATTAAATTTAACTACTAGCCCAATTTCAAAAAAAATTCCAATAATTGCGAATAATCGAGAACTTCAGTAATAATATTTAAAAATAATTTTTCAAATAATTTAGAAAAACGAAAAAAAAAAGACATTTCTTTCTGATATTTTGACAGTTATATAACACCCTGACGATGGAAAGGTTTTTCTGAAACGTGTTGGAATTACTCATATAAAAGAAGTAGATAATATACAAATAATATAATCTTCTGTGTATAGTTTTCTGGGATATTCTGCCGTGTATATGTGACCTCTCTGGCCAACGTTTCGGATCCCATTGCAGGGTCCATCATCAGGGCTGATGTGATGAGCGAGTGTTGAAGTGTAGGTTAAGTGCTTTGCAATACCGTACCGAAGTCAGGGTGTCTCGTTTTCTCTCGTCTCGAAGTCAAGTTTTTGTGATGTTAAATACTGGATTGCAGTACCATGTTGAAAGCAAGGTGTGTGTCTTGATGGAGTGTGTTATGTATCTACTAACGGATGTCGGACTGTGCGGATCGTCGATTCGATTTATCCTGCAGCGCTGGATACCACGATGTTTTTAACTTAAGACCGTCATCCCTATTAATGTTTACCGGGTGCTTGTATATTTCAATTGCTTCTTTGACCAGGCGTGTGTGGTGACTTTTGCGCTTTCTTAAGATTTTCGGCTCAAATGAAAAATGGTGGCCCGTATCTAGAAAGTGCTCAGCCAATGCCGATTTTTCCGGGTGACCGAGTTTGCATGCTCTTTTATGCTCATCAACCCTCTTTGAAATCGTGCGTGCTGTTTGTCCCACATACACTTTGTCGCAATTTTGACAGTCGAACCTATAAACACGGTCGGTCTCAAGGGGATCCCGATCCTTCGCTGGTCTTAAGAGGTCCTTAACCTTGTTGTTTGTGCCGAACACTGTCTTGATCTTCTGTTTCTTGAGATTCGATACGGTATTGCAAGGCGATACTTAACCCACACTTCAACACTCACTCATCACATCAGCCCTGATGATGGACCCTGCAATGGGATCCGAAATGTTGGCCAGAGAGGTCACATATACACGGCAGAATATCCCAGAAAACTATGCACAGAAGATTCTGAACGGCCGTGAAAACCTAAGTACATTTTTAAATAATATAATCAATAGTTTTTTTAAATTTCTATCTACAATGTTGCTGAATCAATTGAAAAAACAACTTAAAACATATTGTGCGGGCAAAAATCTTTAGCAGTTTTTGGTCGGGTGCTTTGTAAAAATTGTCTATGAGCGCGGAGTTCTCTATGTATGTCAGTTGCCGCATCCCATAGATTTTTTGGCATCTCGGAACCAACGGTTGATTTTTTCGTAGTATATACAACGTGTCAAATATATTTTTTATTGTAGCAGTCAACTTAAAAAAAATAAATTATTAATTGTCTGTCTGTTTGTCCCCTTAACTTCATATGATGTCCGTTATTTCGTTCGAATTCACGGCTAAAATAAACAAATTAAACGGCCATAGATGGGGCTTGAACCCCGGGCCAGCAAACCCGTAGGCTTCAACGATTGCGATATTGCTATGGCTGAGCCTATATTACCCGTCAATAGAGAGAAGGAACATATAAGATTTAGCAAAGATGCGAACCAATTCATGTTCCTCCCATCCGCCAAGGTTTTGAAAAGTACCTTTAACTGCCGGTGGGGGAAATATAAAAAATGTTCAAATATTTGGGTAAAAGTCGTTATTTCTATTTCATGGGTGTCGGCTATAAATAAGTAAATACTTATTATTTAGGAACCGGCATGTAAAATTCCCGTCATTTTTGACGGGTTACAGCTAGTATTTTATGTTTCCATTTGCAGTTGCGTGTTGTATAATGTACAATGTTTTATAAAACATGTTGTCCAAGGCATATAAATCTTTTTTTTTTTATTTAAGTATAGTTGTATATTAACATTCAAATATAATAAATACATTTTACCAAAAATTTATATTACGAAGAATTTGGGAATGAATTATACTCTATGTTAAGCGATACATTTTTTACATGTTAATATATCCCTGTGAACCTTTTTCAATAGCCTCAAGAATACTTCATTAATATGATTGTATAAAACAATGTTATTCTACGAACTTCACAAAAGGAAAAATGTCTCAGAAATCATTTTTATAATATTTACGAAAGCCTTAGTAATTATATTTGATATTGTCAATATTATATTCAAGGTCCATACAATATCCAAATTAAAAAGCCTGAAGGCATGATAGGGAATTTTTTTCTTTGTTATGTTGTACATGTTTCATTTTAATTATGTTTGAAATGAAAAACATAAAAAATACTATCTTTGTCGATATAGACAAGGTGCCAAAAAAATGAATAATTAAGAAATCTGTATTTAAGTTGTGTTTTTATACAGACATCATTAAAATACCTTTTAACTTCTGTAGTAAGAGAAAATGTTCAAATTAATTACTATGAGCGTTCAGATACATAATCAGAAGTGTCGACCAGAAGATTCGAATAAAAATGAGAGAATATCCCAAAATACTTTTCAAATAAAATATTTGAGATAGAAAATTGATTATAGTAATGGAAATATTTTTTTAAAATTGAAATGTTGACCAATTTTTTTTAATTACATTTTAATTCATTACTATCATCAGTAATAAATATTTATTTAAAAAAAACAGACTTCGTATCGACTGTGGTGTTTGTGTTTTTAATCTCTAGCAGATTCGATACCACTGTATATTCATCGGGATATATGCACTTAATAAATGTCGAGGTCATGTTGTGACGCCTTTAAATGGGAAAACTCAAGGAATATATTGATATTCTTCTTCTTCTAATACCGTTTTTGTCATCTTATTAATATTGCTTGACTATCAAGTCTTAAGACGAAAAAATGCTAGTACTATATAAAGGTGGCTAAAAAATATTCATAAACTTTAACAAATTAAAAAAGCTGTAATAAAGTCGTGATGTTCATTCAGAAGTTAAGAGATGCTATTGTCAATTTTTACTTTTACACTTACAACAAATGTTTAATGAATGTGGTAACTATTAGCGACACTTCTGATTATGGGTAACTACTGGTTGAACAACGTTGCTATTTGATATGTATCCCGTTTTAATTTCTTCTGGTAGCACAATCACTGTAGCTGGTTTTCTATGGTACATAAACACCCTTCAGGATAAAAATTCCAATAGTATTAAATCCTGTGAAAATTTGTCTTGAATGACGTGATGTACTGTATTTGCTGTATAACTCGTGCTAAATAATATTCCATTATTAAATAATTACTAAGTAATTTCAAAACTGACAAGAAACGTATTCGGTGATCGCATTTCTATTTGAAAAAATGTAAGGTATGTTTTTCTCTACTTAAAACAAGGGAAGAATAATATATTTTAATATAACCATACCTATATTTAGGATACCGTGCTAGTACTAAAGTAAACATTCGTCGATTATATCTACCTACGTAGGATTTCTCCAAAGCGATGTATTTCTTGTGTAAGCATCGAAATGCTTTTGTACGGCTTTACCAGAAACGTGTAAAATGTTATTACAAAATTAGCATTTCGTTCAGTCCTTGCGAAGGGTGAGAGCTTAGTTTTCCACAATTCCCTAATAATTGAAGCGTTCGTTTCTTAATCGAAACATTCCCGACATTTGCCAAGGGCGGGGCGCCCTACCATACCCCCAGCAATCCTCGCAAAATTGATAGTTGGAATAATTTTCAAGAACTCTCGTTCCCTACCTTGGTAATGATGTATTATGACGTGTTGAATATTTCGCGTAATGAAGCCAAGATTTTGGAGTGTACCGAATGGTTTGTAAATTAATTAACCCGGAATTTTGCTGTTGAAATAAGTTAATATTTTTGGGGTTAAACTCCATTGCTGGAAGCTAAATAACATTTTCACCTGATTAAAACTCGCTCGCCGAGAAAAATGCTTTGTGGATATTTTTACGTTACACAAAAATGTATCCTTTTCTAAGACACAATGGTCTGGCTAGTTGTTGGAGTAAGCTAATACTTAATACTTTTAATATATTTATTCAAATAAATAATATGACTTTTATTTCAAGAATATGGACCAACATTTTTTTTCAATTTTGAGTGCTGAAACATTGTTGTTGAACTCCATCTAAATGAACTAAGGTCGCGGCTGTTTTCTGATAGTTATTTTAGCGTATCTGAGTGACGTCTATCTGATGAATGAGAGTGACAGACGGCATGGAAGAAAGAGAGAGATAATGTTTCAAAGCGAGAGGCGCCATTTTGCGAACTTATTACGTGGCCACCGTGACGTGAACATTACTCACGTGGCAGACCCGGCAGACGGAAAGTGAACAACGGCGACATCTAGGGGTCGGTAGTCGCACCGCGGCAGGTAGCGGCCTGACGGGAGAAACCGAACCTTCGAGAATGTTAAACCTACCGAAGTGGAAGACCAGGCAGTTACCACAGGCTACGTCATTCGCTTCGCCGTCGCCAGCCAGCAAGCAGCTCGATCCCGACTTCTCAGTTAACTTACGGGAGTGCTCAGAAATCCAACCGCGCGTGAAACAGATTAACTTAGCTCCACGACTTTCCTAACAATTTAACAATCTTTGTTTATACCGTAATCTGAATACATCTGAATACATGAACGCATCTTTTTTATTTACATAATAACGTATTAGAAGTGATCTCAAGGCGATACACACCGGGAGCCGGTACAAGAGTGAGTACAAATGAGATACAACGAAGTTAAGGCATCTGATCTGTCGTCAGCATTATAGTCATTGCTCTTGCAACTTATACCAATCTCACTGGTAAGTAAAAGTTGGTGTGAAGACTACTCTACTACACTCCTATTGTTTTATAATCGAACTATTGTCACTTGTAAACCAATAAAATAACTGGAAGCCGACAACGAGTTTCATTTGAATTCCGAGCATCAAGGTTCTGCTCTACACACAAGAGAAAGAACATTACAGTTATTCATTATAATGTTCATGTAAAACTTACCTCTTTGAAGTTACCACTTTAAAAAAATATTTGAAAGTTTCATGCAAAAAGTACAATTTGAAATTCACACCTTCGTCTTGTCTAGAGCAGCGAGTTAATATTCAATTTCAGTCATTTTCACTGGGGCCGCCGGTATATTTATTCACTGTGGCCGTGTATGCTTTTCGAGGAGTGTTCTTTCGTGATACGAATATATAAATAACATACTTACGGAACGTTTCAAACGAGTTGTGAACGATGAAGCAATTAAATAATATTTCTCATTAATTCACTTCCATCAGTTTTCCGAAGAAACTTTCTCGCCGGCACCCACACACAATTCTCAGGTTCTCGGGAAACTTTTTCGGACTTCTTATTTCTTCGAATTGAGTAAAAATAACGCAATTAAATTAATTGAAAGAAATCGTGTGTTATTATAACATTGAAATCATTATATAATAAAAAATTCCAAGTAAGCTACTTGGGGTATAACATTTTATTATGTTGAATGAATTTATAATAATATTTGCCATTTTGTATAATGAATTGACTAGTTTTTACCCATCTAAAATTTATGTTTTCATAATTGAATTTCAGTTTAACATTTATTAATGAGTTATTTATACTAAACTATACTAATGTATAAAGAGCTAAAGTTTGTAAGTTTGGATGTAGGAGGTAATCTCATCTATCTATTATCCCGTTAAAATAAAAGGGTTTTCCGTGGTGACCTATTTTACAACTAAAGTCGACGAAAAAATGGTCGAGCGATATGTTTTTTACGAACGCTGCCTTAACAGTAAGAGATATTTAAATCCTTTTTATAGAGAAACTTTCTATAGAGAAAGCTTAACATATAGAAATACGTCGTCTATCTATATGTTAAGGTATATTTATATCTATATGTTAAGGTTAGTATAAAAATTACTAAAAATCTACACGTGTGAAGCCGCGGGCACAGCTAGTTATTTATATATTAATAAATCACACCAAAATATTAAAATATTGATAAATCCATCGAAAATGTAATAAAATAATTTTTACTTCAACACATGTTGTAATATAAATGTACTCACCCTTTCTGTGCATCCAAATGACTTATGATTTCTAATTGCTGAAATTCTACTCAATTTGGTCCAGTTTTCATAAAATACCATTTAAAATTTTATTTTCACAACAAATTAAATTATCGCGAAATCGGAGTAGGTTTGTGTTAGCATGTAAACAGCATAATTTTTCGTTTTATTAGTATCGTTTCGGTCGCGTGTGAAGACTGTGAAAGAGAATTATTATTATATATATTTTTAATTAATTTATTTACTTGTATAGTAGGCACATAAATACAATGATTTTATTACATTTTAAATATTTTATTATACTCACCATAATATGAGCTAATAGCTCGAGTTTATAGAAATTTATCTGTTTTTTTTTTTGTATTTTGTATTATGTATTTTGACTACAAGCTCATATACTTCAGGTAGGAAAAGTTGTACTTTGAGCATGACATAAAGACACAGGAAAATAATCATTGAAGAGAGCAAACAATAGTTGTTGATTTAATTGAATGCACCAAAAAAAATTACTATGTTTGGAATATCTCAGAGGAGTTGAATAACGATCGTAAAAAAATACCAGGTAATTAATATATGTTGCAGAAAATATTTATAAGAAAAAGCAAGAAACTGAATATGTTGTAAAAAATAATGGACAGGAAAATCCTGCAGTGAAAATTTCATACCGGTAGAATTAGTTGCTGGCCATCCTCTAGCTCGGTGATCAGACGGTTGGTTAACATATACATGAGATTTTTTGGCCCTCTTTTGCAATGACTTTGGTGCTGCTGTTCAGTAGTTTTTTCAACATAGCCCAACCACCGAAATTTTACTATTTTAAACAATGTTGCGACATTTATCCGAACAAAGTAAAGTGCTGATAATGTATACAAAGTAATTAATAAGCAATATTTCAACGCATACTTGTGATCTACCAAGGTGGTACGTAGCCTATTGTGACTAAATATTTATTAATAACTATGGAAGTGATTGAGACAAAATTGGCATACAAAAGTAATTAACAGAATTCCTGCTTTGTTTTTTTGGTGCGTCACAAGGTTGTGTGGGAAGGCGCTATACAAAGTTAACATATTGATTAAGGTCGCCAGCCACGCCTGTTGTTTCTCAGACCAGCAAAATTTACGCTAGATTTTATTTCAGTTGATTATAAACCGGCAACTTTACACGGAGTTTACCGCTTTCATTGTAACAATATTTCACACTCGCGAACAAATTCGAAACACGTCCAAAGATGTCAGGTAGTAAATTCCGCGGCGGAAAAGTTCTTGTCCATAATTTAAATTGGACATTTATGCTTTAGTTGGGGATGAAATATTAAATTCCCCACCCCCGCCGCACAGCCTGATCTGTGGAATATTTGAAATATTGCCGTAAGATAAAGTCTGGGGCCGCTGGATTATGAAGGGATTATCCGGCACGGCGGTCTTGCGGCGCACGCTTTCCAACTTGATGAAAGTTCGTGAAACATATTCAACAGGTATCGTGGTTAACCTGGGGAAGAACATCCCCCGGCGTTGGGGCTCACAGGCATTCTTCCCACGCATTTTTCTTCGCAAGCTTAATACACTCGCACGTGCAAGACGCCCACCCCAAGATCCACGATCATGTACAATTAAATACAGGTAGATTCTAGATACCTTTTAATTGATTGGTTTATAGCTTCTTCTCCTTTTTCCTTAGCAGCTTCATATGACTCGAAAGTCTATAACCATAGTCACAATAGAGCTCCATCCATCCTTTGACATTGCCTTTGTGGTCCAGTCTGCTGGGCATTTTTTACCTCTTTACAGGGCTGTTTAAAGGTTATCTGGTCTTCTCCATCATGGTCTTCCCTCGGTTTTGATTCTGTTGGATGACGTGTAAGGGTTTTCTATTGTTACATGTCCCGCTTTACTTTTCTAAGGATATCTGGGGCGGTTCACCATTCCTGGAGTTCAAGGTTCGTTAACCTTCTTCATTTCGGGGTAGGGTATCTTGTAGTGTACTATTAACAGTGGGCAAAATATAATTTATTACAAACTGTGGCAAAATGTAACTTGTTTATAAAGTTTCAAAAATATTGGTTAATGAACAGTATTGTGATATTTAGTTGGTGATCAATGGCAACAAATTTTTGTATACTGACGCAGAAAAATCGGCCTATAACCCGTTCTGCAGAGATGAGATACCTTAAGTCAGAGGGGGTAAGTAAAATATCAAATGACAAATTACATCATCCGAGAATCATGTTGAAATTAGTCTGCTGCTGCTCCAAATAGAAAAGTCTCTGCTCAAGTTAGCATGAAAATTTTCCCCGCTCATGAAATAAAACTGCCTGAATAGATTTTTCAATCAATATCAGAGGAAAAAAGTCAGTAAGACTACCCAGGAAAACATGGAAATTCTTCGACAGAAGATTCAACAACCTGTGGCCCAAATTCATCGACATGGCGATAAGTGATGGAAGAGTTCGATCCAAGCAATAAGTTATCGACTCGATTTTGATAAAAGGTAAGAAAATTAAAAATATTTTTTTTTTCGACGTTGCTTCTATGATAGTAAATAACGAAAATTCTTGCATTTGAATTTGCATTTGTTTTTTTAATGGATTATCGAAGAGCCCTATAAAAGTAGCGGAACTATTTCGGATTTGCTCACCAACTAATCGTGACGTCGTTTCCGACACTGAATGGTGGTGTTCCTTCACCAGAGCCAGGAAATAACTCAGCTGGCTAATGGTTGGAACACAATATTAACGACTCTCCATTGACATTTGTGTTGAATTGCGTGAATGGATAGGCATCGTTATAATTTAGCACTTCTCCCAAGGATTTTTATTTTCGTATTATACGATAGTGAACCCTAGATTGCAGATGTTGCTCTCGGTAAGCGATAAATGCCATTAGTAATCATGACTCGTTATCAGTCCTCTTCTTCTTCAGCCTTCGTCCATCTACTATTGGGAAGAGGCATCTCTGTTTGATGACATTCTTAGAATTCTTCTCTGGGAGACAATTAAAGAAGTAAGTAAAATATCTAGGATGTAAAGGATGTGTCACCTCTTATTCTCAGAGATACATTTTATTATCATATGCTACGAGCATATAAAAAATACCGAGAATCCATGGACAAAAATACGCTCTACAACCTCAATTTTAGAACGGTAAAAAATTACGGGAGTAGGCTGTGGATTTACCGCGAGGTTGATTGAAGAACCCCAATGCGGTAATAATAACAATAATAATTTGATAATTTGCTGTGCTGGAGTGTAACTGGAATTTAATGTGCTGGAAAAAATTCCACCCTACCAGGATAATCTTCCTTTATTCCATACATTGTATCACGTTTTACGTATCAGTGTTGTATGGCAAAGCAAACGAAGCAAGAACAGATTACAAGGGTAATTAAATTAGGGTACAAAAGTGCATCAATATTATATGGCAAAGCAATTTAAATGGGCACAGAGTAAACGGATAATTAAACAATACACCCAGTGATGAACTGGGGTTCATTGAATATCCTTACAGGCAAAACGGGTCACAGGAATAATGCTTAATACTAGCTCAATGATCAATGGTGGAATGTTGAAGGTACCCAGTGCGGGCATAGCAGATAGACAGATTAATTAACAATGATTGGAATATTTATAGTATAGGTAAAATTTGTAGAAATTTCGATAATAGAATAAAGGAGCACTAAATATGTTTAAAAATAGCAATAACTCTTCTGATTTATCTTATCATCTTTCGAAAAAAAAATAATCTTTTGATATTAATAAGGGTTTAGAAATTTTACATACAAATAACAAAGGATTACAGTAACATAAATTAGAAATTTTGGTAATAGTAAAATAATCAACCATATCTTTTTACGAATAGTTATCCTTTGAATTTGTTATCACATTAATTCTTAGCTAGGTATTCAACTCCCATATATTTATTTTTTGTTTTCGTTAATGTCTATACTCCGAATTTTTAATTTTAGTATACGTCGTATCCTGATGAAGGAACCATTGCCCCCGAAACATGTTGATTATTCAATAAATAATGGTTTTATACAAATTTTATCATTTAAATTAATATAAACATTATTAATTCATTAATAGATTTTTCGACCTTCGTTTTGACACTTAAAAGAACAATCGTAGTCACTGAAAATTATGATAACGCGGCAAAAACCATCCGGCACTTTTCCGATTTGCAGTATTCCTGACGGCCTCTTCAAGTGAGCCATTGCTTGCAGGCCGGCCAGCATATCTATTTGGTGATCTTCCCGCGAACAGATCCCCTCAGCTGTGTCATGAGCCACTCCTAATTTATGCTAAATTATTTTATTTTTTCTTAAAATTTAAACAACTTCAAAAGAGTACTTAAAACAGTATTTAAATCAAGGACCAGCCACAAAATAAAGTCTGCAAAAATGTGTACAAACTTTGCTTATCAATTTTGCTCAAATTTAATGTATGAAGCGGTATTAAAATATTCTTTTTGGCCGCGGCGTCTGGCAGCACTGGCACGCCTCATTAAGGGAGGGGATGCTCTGGAAGGTCACGGCTAAATGAGGCATATCGGAAAGTTTTATCTCTCCGACCTTATTATTATTATCATCTTCATGGTATAAAGCCTTTTCTGTCATCGCCTTACCATCTTACATCTGTTCTTGAATTATTAAGGATGTAAATAATATGGGATGAATTTTTCTACCTCGTCTTCCTCTTCTAATTCAGCTACCTCGGCGATGTAGTAAATATTTGTACGAATTATGCTTTTCTGCTGATTTTGTGTGCAAATTGTATAAAGGAATTTTTATTTTAAATTGGAGAAATAACAGAATTTTTTAGATAAATATCATTGGTCATTGATGAGATATTTGTTTTGATGTTTTGAAATTGAACATAATTTGTTAACGACTAAATTTTAATTATTGTATGCATTTCAATTGACAGAAGAAAGCATAATATAATCGACAATGTACTGCATGGACTGGATAATGAAAAATAATTCTTTTTTTGTATTTGCTATTGATTCATTTTGTATTTGCTATTAATTCAAATTTTAAAATAACATTAAAAAATCATAAGATTTGTTCTCGTAAGATTGATGTGAATGCGAAAGTCATCATAAAACTAGGATCTGCTAGTCCATCACTGATATCTGTATTTCACAATCACTAACAGTGATTTTGAAAACTGAAAATATCACGATACGTATTTCACAATCACTAACAGTGATTTTGAAAACTGAAAATATCACGATACCTATCTGAAAGTATTTCCATGTTACGCAGTGCCACCAAAACATGTTGGTGTATTCCTTTCGAATACACTTTTTAACTTGTGGTGCTTCTTTTGAAAACGGGAATACGTAATCTGAAAGCGCTATACCATGCACATGCAAAAGAAATGATTTGTTGACTGGATGTGCCAGTCAACTTTCAATTCAACCCCCGATAAGGGAGTGCGTCCTGACCTTGACGTTCCCTAACTATCCCCTTTCCACCCTATCAATTTCTAATTATTATATTTTTTATACACATTTTGTTCTATATCTTTATCTTTATATTTTACTTTGATTTACTACATTTTTGTCATTTTTTACTTTTACTGTAGTCTTATTTTTCTTTTACGTTTCAGCACTTGGAAAGTTTTCACTGAATTTCATTTTCATTTCCTATCTTGTGTTTCTTGATTACATTTTTTGTTTTGTTATTTATTAAAAAATGAGTTTTTGTAGGAGAAGTACAGTGAATGGACTTTTGTAGGCCTCTTGAGATGGAAAAATTAGATTTAAAATAGAGTAAAAATTGTCAACCTGGCAAATTGTGAGTAGGACCATTATGGAATTTTTCACTGATAAAACGCTCCTGGGAATGCGGTGGGTGTCTATTTACTGTTTACAATGCATTTATCTGTGATTAATGTATTTCCATCGCATAATATGCAATGGAATATTGGAACATAATATGCAACGCAAAATATGCATTTCCAGTTATTAAAATTTTTATTTTTCTACGTATTTCATTTCTTTGCAGTATATTTAATTTGTTTTTATTATACATTTATTTTGTTTAATCTACTATAATAAAACATGTTTTTTCCGTCATCATGCACCTATAGATAGTGAATAGGTTTTTTATGGTTGCCTTGCAACGCCATTTACGCTCGATGCGTCGACCTCATTAGCATTGAAATAATCCCTACCTGGGTGGCAATAGTGCAATGCTAACATGGGAGCTTCTGGTCAAAGAGTGGCCGGTGAGTCCTCTTTACTGTTGACTGGATGTGGTTGGAAATTGTCGATAACTTGTTGGTTATAGACCAATCTAGGGTAATGTTTAGTGTCTCAAATGTAACAAACTTACAAACCATCAAGACGTTTCTTCTGAGGGTTAGGCAGAGAGAATTTGGCACCACAATCTTCTTTCCTGGTACACCATTATTACCCCACCTTCACAGCTTCGGTTATTGAAGCTTTAGTCTCAAAAGTAAATCGAATAAAAGAAAATATTGTGATCACAGTGACTGTTTTCAATCTCAGATATTATCTTATATCAATCACACTCATGTCAGAAACTAACCACTACTCTCTTCACTAATGCCTGTTCTTTTTGTCGAAGAACTTGTACGTCTTAAGGTGCCCACGTCATTGCATTCAATAGTTCATAGATATGTATTTTCTACTATGAAATACAAGAATAAATTATAAAATTCACAAACCATTGTCCTGACTACATAGACTTAAATTGTAGGATTTTGACGCTGATAATTCATGAATAGAGAATCATTTTTTTTTTTTTTTTTAAAATTGATTATTTGCTTAATACATAGACAAGTAGATAGTTAACGAAATTATTATACTTAAATCAGATAGTGAAAACTTGGTAGCATTTAAAAGAAACCTGCTGTTGATTTTGAGATATTTAAAGATTTATGACAAAAAATCTGCTTTATTTTCTTTATTATTAAAATAACTTTTTACTAAATAAGGCTTCGTTTTTCTCAAATATTATTTATTTAGCCTTAAATATTTGTACTAGGTATACATTTCAAAAATCTTTGTTATTAAATATTATTATATTTTTTGAGTAAACGGTTCATTGAACCATATAAAAAATAAATACGCCAGTGACACGTGTTTTTTTCCCTAACATAACTATTAAAAGATTTTCCTTTCAAACTGCAGAAAATAATTTCCCTGCCATAAAAGCACAGAAAATCCATAAAAATTGTGCAGACTCCGTTGGATACCATATTGTTACGAACAACAAAACATAATCAGAATTTTATTTTTTTAAATGTCAAATAAGCGAAGTTACTAATCTCTGGAGGCACACAGAGCGTTACAAAGTTTCAAAGCATAGTAAATAAAGAATATTTGTTCAGAAATTGTGTATGGACTTTGTTAAGTGCTCATGTTTTATTGGTCTTTTTATACTTAGTATTTTATAAAAAAAGGTAGAAATTCTTGTTTTTGAGCGTATTTTATTATTAATGATTATTTTTCTTTTAATTTGCCTATTAAGATTACCTATTGATAATTCTGTGAGTTTCGGTTAAGAGTACCTATTATACGAATGTAAGAGCGAAAATATGTTATTTGTTGACGCGGTTTTAATAATGTGTGTTAAAGGAAATAAATATTGTTTGTTTTTATTTATTTCTTTTCTTTGTATGACATATTAAAACTTATTGTATCTCCCAAAATATTAAAAGAGTCACGTTGGAAATTATTGAATAGGTTTTGTTAAATTTGCCTATTAAGATTACCTATTGACAATTCTGTGAGTTACGGTTAAGAGTACCTATTATACGAATGTAAGAGCGAAAATATGTAATTTGTTGACGCGGTTTTAATAATGTGTATTAAGGGAAATGAATATTGTTTGTTTTTATGTATTTCTTTTCTTTGTAGGACATATTAAAACTTATTGTATCTTTCAAAATATTAAAAGAGTCACGTTGGAAATTATTGAATAGGTATTGTTAAATTTGCCTATTAAGATTACCTATTGACAATTCTGTGAGTTACGGTTAAGAGTACCTATTATACGAATGTAAGAGCGAAAATATGTAATTTGTTGACGCGGTTTTAATAATGTGTATTAAAGGAAATGAATATTGTTTGTTTTTATTTATTTATTTTCTTTGTATGGATATATTAAAACTTATTGTATCTCTCAAAATATTAAAACAGTTACGTTGGAAATTATTGAATAGGTATTGTTTTGTCATTAAAAATACAAAAATTCTGAAAGTTTCAGTGCTTTAGCTAGTCGAAAAATTGTAAATAATTAGGTAGTAGTCTTTGGTTTTGGGCTCATCTAGATGTCTATGGATCCATAGTTCTCTGTGTATGTGTAGTTTCTTGAATCACAGATTCTATGGTCATCCCGTAATGGAAGGTTTGATACAAGTGGCGGTCCAATAATTTATCGAACCTATTTTGTGTTTATATTCTGATAACTAGTTTATTAGAGTTAACAGCCGATCGCCAGAATATCACAGGATTTTAATATGGAAGATCATCATTACGGCGGATCACCGGGAGAAACTGGTGTATGGTGGTTTGCATATTTAGAGAATTTTTGTGCTCAAGCGTTATCGAATGATTTTGCCCCGATAGTTATAGATAGTACGAATACATATTTTATGTTTCTGAACAAAATTTATCTGTAGATAAAAATCTTTATTTAACCCTTTTAGTGCCATAAATATTTTGCCAAATATGCCAAAAATGCCAGTAAAAAAGTGCATTTTCCTAGATAATTTATATAAACACCAAAAACATTTACCATTTCTGTTACAATATACTAATTTTCATAATTTTTTCAACATTCAGAAGGTTTCAAACTGTGATAATTTCTGTAATAATACCATTTCTGTTACAATATACTAATTTTCATAATTTTTTCAACATTCAGAAGATTTCAAACTGTGATAATAAAAACACAGAAATTGAATATGTACTACATATTTATTGACAATAAAATTATAGAAAATATACATATATTACTCCCGATATCGCTCTCATAATCACTAACTCAGTTTTCAAATTGTTCTGTCATTTCAACATCCATATCGGAACTTTCACTCGTGTTCGACATTTTGAAATCAAATTTAGGAATATAGAAATAAATAATAATAACGGTGTTTATTTATAGAAAAAAGTGTGATTGAAGAAAGTTAGAAAGCACTGATGCGCGCCAAAAGTGAACTGTCGAAACGAGCGCTATCGCGACGCTGGCATTTTTCGCACACCTACCTATGAGTGTAGAAAAAAGTTAGAACGCAATTTAATGAATAAAAATATGAACGCAGGAACACGACCGTCACGGACGCGCGCCAAAAGTGAGCTGTAGAAACGAGCGCTATGGCGACGCTGGCATTTTTCGCACACCTACTTATGAGTGTAGAAAAAAGTTAGAACGCAA
>JADDOH010010845.1:0-99007 GCA_016648135.1 Agrypnia vestita | reverse complement strand
CGGAGTCTGCGACGAGAATGACTTTGAAGCGCCGGATACCAAGATGTTTTTAATTTGAGACCATCATCTCTATTAATGTTTATCGGATGCTTGTAGATTTCTAGTGCTTCCTTGATAAGACGCGCACGGTGACTCTTAGGCTTTCCGAGGATTTTCGGTTCAAATGCAAAATGATGGCCGGTATCCAGAAAATGCTCAGCCAGTGCTGATTTTTCTGGATGACCGAGTTTGCATGCCCGTTTGTGTCTTGGTTATGTTAGGTTAGCTTAGGTTAGATCTCTAAAGGAGGAAAGCCGTTTCACAGACGGCGTGTTTCATCAAATAATGCTTTTTGAAAACATCTAAAGAGCTTTTATATGACTTTAAAAATAAAGAAGCAGCGAGTCGAATGTATTAAACTGGATTCCGCTATTTCAATCGCTGATGAGTCGTGTGGTATTTGTGATAACTCTCCTTTTGCAATATCTGCCTTCTGTTTCTATATATACAGGCTCTACATGTACAGGGTCATTTGTAAAACATTGATAACCTCGCGGGACTATACTCCTGCCTTGATTACGAGTCGAAAATGTTCGAGCTATTATGACCTAATATCAATAGTTAAGGAGACATGCGACATCAAAGTTTGCATTTTTTTTTCAATATTTCTGACTTATTTTTTGTAAAACGTTGGACTATCATTACAGTAACTCGTATCGATTACGAAAAATTCATTCGTTTCAATACAAGTTAAATAAAATAATAAAAACCCTGAAAAAATTCCAATTGGAATTTGAAGGTTTTTATTTTTTTATTTGATTTGTATTAAAGGGAATGAATTTTTCATATTCGATACAAGTTACTGTAATGATAGTCTAACGTTTTAGAAAAAATATGTCAGAAATATTGAAAAAAAATGCAAACTTTGATGTCGCATATCTCCTTAACTATTGATATCTCGTGATAGCTTGAACATTGACTCATAATCAAGGCACGAGTATAGTCCTGCGAGGTTATTAATGTTTTACAAATAACCCTGTATATGCGAACAAACATTCTTAACTATAGACCTAATATAAAATACGCTTATAACCAGAATAACGGGTGAAAATTTAGAATCATATATTTGATTAAAAATAAGTAGCCGTTTACCAGATACATATAAGTAATTTTTAATTTTCAATTTTTTTATAAAAACATATCGAACCCTTTTTTTCCTAAAAACTCGACGTCAGGATTATTGAAAAAAAATAATGTCAACGTTGATGTCGCACATCTCCTCAACTAATGATATCAGGTCACGGTTGCTTGAACATTTTCGATTTGTAATCGAGGCGGGAATGAATCTGCGAGGCACTGTGGACCAGCTCTGTTACACGCTGTATTTTCTGGTAGTCTTTTAGTAATATCGTACGATGTTAATTTTATCCACCTCCGAAATCCTTCACATTCAACAGGCACGATGGCAGATTTTGAAATAAAATATATATAGGCACACGTCTACAATTATCTGCGTTAAAACTAAGTTTTTACGCAAATAATTGCATTTTCATATACTTAGGTATTTTTAATTTCGCGCAAAAACGCCCGCAGCTGTCATTTCGTCTACGTGACGTCGAGCCTCAGTACACATTATTATTTATTGAAACAATCAGATATCGTCGATAGGTTCCCCGGTAGACAGTCCCATTGTGACATCCGAGTTCAAAGCAACAAATTACCAAGTAACACCGTTACAAAATACAGAATCAAGTACTCGGGTGGATGAGAAGTGAGATCTAAGAAGTAAGAGAAGCGAGAGCTCCAATATACACGGCGAGAGGCCTTAAAGCCATGTATTCACTAGGGGACAAATTGTCCCTCAACAGCATGCGCGGCATAGAGTCTACGTGACGTTGCAACGTCGTGCACTGTTCCGCGACCTCGCGCACAACATAGCGCGGCATTTCTACGTGCCGTGGCAGTGCGTGCGCACGGTACCCGAGCGTACTCACTGCAACATTCTGCGGAGCGTCAGTACCACGTGGTATGTTTACGAGTGAATACGCATGCGCTGTATCTGTCAAGATGACAATGCGGGGAAACGAAATCGTACACGAACTCATCGAGCTGTATCGATCGAAGATCGCATAGAATGTCCGTCCTTCTTTCTCTTTGCAGTTAATAATTTCGCATTCTCCTCTTTTTTCTCCTCTTACTTTTCGATAAACTCATTAACATAAACAGATACGCGGCTATCATCATAACCTCATAGGGCGATATATTTCCGTGACGTCTGGAAAACAATAATTATTTGCAAAAAGGACCTTGTTTTTAATAATATTCAATTTACTACAGTAAAACCTCGTTAATTTGAAATTGCGACCCAAAAAAACATTTCGAATTGCGCGGAACCCCGTTTTCGCCAAATGTGATACCGCAGCTGTCATCCATAACCTCATCGGATGACATTTCCGCGACAAGATATGCGAATCCCGGTGTGTACACGTCAATTGACCGCCTCATTGTCCCCGAAACATGAGCGTAGATGTTGATGCGACATGTCGAGCGGAATGTTTCGCGATTTGTCCCCTAGTGAATACATGGCTTTATTCTCCGAGCGCGACCTGACCCGCAATTGGGAACGCGTGTGGTTCGATGTTACATTTTCACCATTCTCTCATACGGGGACATGGATGCATGGACACTAAACCGACGATTAATCGAGAAATATATTTATACAGGGTGTGACAGAGCTAGTCCGCAATACTTAACATGCTCGATTGTGAGTGGAAAATGTTCGAGCAACCGTGACAATAGTTAAGGAGATATGCGACATCAAAGTTTGCATTTTTTTACAAATATTTCCGACTTATTTTAGGTAAAAAGTTGGACTATCATTACAGTAATTTACATCTGATATGAAAATTCATCCCCTTAAAACAAGTCAAATAAAATCATAAAAACTTTCAAACTCTCAAAGTCTAGTTAGCAGGATGTATGATGTATGCAAGGAAAGTGACCTTATTATGAATGTAAAGAAGTCAAAAGTAATGGTATTCGAGAAGGAGGAAAGTAGGACAACGTGTGAGATACTAGTAGGCAATGAATGTTTGGAACAAGTAGATGAGTTTGTGTACTTGGGAAGTATGTTCGATAGAAGAGGGAATGTTGAGAAAGATATAGAGAGGAGAGTGACTGCCGGGAATAGGGTGAACGGTGCTTTGAATGCAATAATTTCTAATAGAAATATGTCTACCGAGGCAAAACTGGCGGTACATAATGGAGTTCTGGTACCGACACTAATGTATGGAAGTGAAGCCTGGAGCTGGCAGAAGAGGAACGAAAGTAGATTGAATGCAGTGGAGATGAGGTCCCTTAGACGTATGTGTGGTAAATCCATGTATGATAGAGTAAAGAATGAAGATATTAGGAATGAATGTAAAGCTGATCGTAGCATAATACAGAGAATAAAAATAGGGTCGCTCAGGTGTTTTGGGCATGTTGAGCGAATGAATGAGGAAAGAATGGTAAGAAAGATATATGATGCAAGTGTTGACGGCGCCAGAAAAAGAGGGCGACCACGGAAGACGTGGCATGACCAGATTAACCAGATACTGGAAGATGGTCCTGTTAGAAGTCTGAACAACCGTCGAGCTTGCATGCGAAGATGTATGAATGTAGACGAAGCGAAAGTTGTATGTCAGGACAGAAGAGTATGGCGCTCTATCCTCTCTGCCTACCCCCTCGGGGAAACGGCGTGATGGTAAGTAAGTAAGTAAGTAAGTAAACTTTCTAATTCAAATTGGAATTTTTTCAGGGTTATTATTTTATTGACTATTGAAATGGATGAATTTTTCCTAATGGATATAAGTTACCGTAATGATACTTCAACGTTATATAAAAATTGTTAACGTTATATAAATATTGAAAAAAAAATGCAAACTTTGATGTCACATATCTCCTTAACTATTGATATTAGGTCATGGCTGCTTGAACATGTTCGACTCATAATCAAGGCGGCAATTCACCTGTAAAATATTCTGGACTAGGTCTGTTACACCTGTATTTGTCTCACTGAGACGATGCTATTTTTTATATGGGAAAGTACGTAAGTTTTGTTGGGTGTTCATAGCGCTTGTGACGGCTACGTTAATGTTTTTAGTGATCACTATACACAATGTAGCGTTCACCAATTCAACAATTAACCTCGCGGGAAATGTTCAAGCAACCGCGACCTAAGATAAATAGTTATGGAGATGTGCGACATCAAATTTTGCATTTTTATTTTCGACATTCCGATTTATTTTTTCTAAAACGTTGAACTATCATTACAGTAACTAAAAATGTACGTAATAATTATATTTTCAATAGGCTATAATAAAATAAAATGTAATAAACCGTTGTTATATATGAAAAAAAAATTAAAAACTTTTATGCGCCCTTGTGCATGTACAAAAGGCATACATACAGTAAGAAGGAAAGTTAAGGAAACTTCCTTCTGATATGACGATAAACAATGAATTTATACACGCGATTGCATCCCTATACGATGGAAGTACCGCATGCGTAAGAATCAACGGATCATTCACGCCATTTGATGATTGAAGTTTTCATGGTTAATTTTCATAAACGTTCTCTCTTCGTTTGACCGTTCTCTCTTCGAATGTTTACGATGCTTCGAATTCCATTCGGACCCGCTCCCAGCCAGGTTCACGGCCGTTCAGAACCTTCTCTGCACAGTTTTCTGGGATATTCTGCCGCGTATATGTGGCCTCTCTGGCCAGAGAATTGTAATCGCTGACATATCCGATAATTGGACGTGCGCTACAAGAGGATATTGCACACCACTGCGACATGATCTGCCTACTAGGGATGGGTCGTCGACGTATTTACCGTCGACGAAACGAGACCGTCCACGTCCATCCATCGACGAGACGATCAACTAGTTGAATTCGTCAACTAGTTGACGCGTTAACTTCGTTACGCGGACGTCGCGGACGTTCTATCTAAACATCGGGACGATAGTCAACTGTCTACGGTTCAACGCGACGCTTCTCGACGGCTCAACCGTTGGCTATTTTTATGACGTTAATTTTTAAAATTTAAAGAAGTTCCAAGGAATATAGTTTCGGGGAAAGTAAAACCGCTACCTGTGCTTATATGTAAAAAGAAATATTTTATTATTTATTTGTTTACGCACATTACAGGCTTTTACATATTGTTTTATATACTTCTTTCTATATATAATAAAGAAAGAAGTAGGTGTACACAACAATATCAGGTGTAAGCAGTAAAATATTAGTTCAATAAAAAATAAAATAATTAAACAGAATTGTTTTATTTTATACAGCGTAAAATTGGGAATTCGCCGAATCGTCGCACGTGACATCACAAAAAATCAAGCAAAAAATAATAGATAATAGCTTATTAAGCCTATCTCGCCCTACGCATGTATTCAAATTTCAAATCTCTAGTCATGGTTCGTGTACACAGATCTGCACTCTATGGCAGTGTACTTTAGAGTTGAAATGAAATTACCCGTCGAGCCGTCTATGACGTCTATGGCATCTACAAGTCGACAGCGAGAGATGAGAGAGAAATAAACGGAGACGTTTTGTCTTGCTCTCGCTCGTTGCTTTGCATTGCGTTTAAATCGTCCACCGACCACGGCGTCCGCTGTCCACCGTCTACGAATTAAACTAGTCCATGCGATAAACGTAAACGGTCGACGCGTCGATGCAACGTCAACGGTTGATTTCAACTAGTCCGTCCATTCAACGCCCATCCCTACTGCCTACCCTTGCGGAACAAGAGGCGATAGTGCGTTCGAAGACGGCCGCTGTCGCCATCTCTCGGAGTGCATTCGAACTAAAACGCGGTCGAGACGTCTCGAGTGCAAGTTTCGCTCGCAAAATGCAGACGGCGCGCGCGTCGGTGGACCGGAGGCGATGAATTTAAAAAATAACAAACGAATAAAATTGTCACACGCGAAATTAGCTGGAACAACTGGAAATCAACAAGCGAACGAGCGACCCAAATATTTATTTATTTAACGCCCTTATACAAAATATAAATTTAAAAAAAAAACATAAGACAGATATACACTTAAAATATTAATAACTTAATGCTGATATTCTTATCGATGGTTCAAAAACTCACTCATACACAACATCCATTTTCTAAACGATGACCTGAACCTATAGATCCATTAAATCAATTATTTATTAAACACTAATCGCTCTGCATTCAAACACGAAATATATAATTCACATATTCATGTTACTAGAGCGTGCCGAATACGCTTTTAATTGGGATAATGGGCATAGTTTTCATTTATAATGTTTTATTATTAGAGTACCGTGTACCTATTATCCTGTTAGTGTCTCTAATAAATATATTTAAAAAAAGTACATACATATAATAGAATTGTGTATATTTAAATTGCTGTTAAAATATTCAAGTGCATATAATGGATTTGTGCAAATTAAAGAGAAGTTTAAGTGGTAAGAAGGAAATGATTGTAAGTAGTAAGGAAGTAAGTAAGAAAATATGACGAATATCAATAATCAAAAAAAATCAATTAATTAACATAAATTATAGATGTCTCACAGAGACGAAGCCATTTATACGGCAAAGTAGGTATCGAAGTCTCTGGGAGTTTGCCATTAGGCTTAAGTGATACTTTACGCAACGTTCACGATTCCACCCATGATCGACCTCACATCTATGGAAAGTTGTGTGTATGGTTGTTATATATACCTCGCTTACTTTGTTTGATACAACTGCGCTATCGCCATCCGTTCATCTGTTTGTCCGGACGGGATCTTATAGTCGACATTTCACCCGCTTCCCAATGTCCAATCAAACCGAAATTTTGCACACGGGCGTATTCTCGATGAGAATATATTATTCAATTGCTAATTAAATAATGAATCCATAATATTTTGATAAAAGTATAAAGCGATATTTAGGTATACACGGCATACATCTGAATCATTAACAATATAAAATGTATTTTAGTGTATAAAGTTATATAGTTATCAATTAACTAGCTTTGACCCTTCAAAAATGAGTGTACTTTTCTATGCCGGTTCCTAAAGAATAAGTATTTATAGCCGAAAGCCAGGAAATAGTAATAAGGAATTTTATCAAAATATTTCAACTGCCGGCTGTTAATGGTACTATATAATAGCGAAGGGAAAAACTTCATTTCAAAATGAAGACTACAACACACACACGTTCACCAGTTTGAAGACTACAAAGTGTACACTACAATTGTAGTACTACGAAATGAAGTGAAGTAAATGAAGTGAAGTAATGAAGTAAGTGTAGTATTAATGAAGTGAAGTAATGAAATGAAGTAATTGTAGTATTAATGAAGTGAAGTAATGAAATGAAGTAATTGTAGTATTAATGAAGTGAAGTAATGAAATGAAGTAATTATAGTATTAATGAAGTGAAGTAATGTAATGAAGTAATTGAATGAACGAATGAATATTGGCGACCTAAAAAAAAAAAAAAAAGGTCGCCAGACAGATTTCTTCGTTCGATTCCAAAAAATTTTCAAACCATGGGGGGGGGGTTGTTACAGTTTCCAGAGATTTCTCCGTTTAGCTACATCAACTTCCCAAAAATTTCTTCATAACTCCCAAAATTTTTCAAACCATGGGGGGGGGGGGGTTGTTACAGATTCCAGAAAATTCTTCATATATCTACATCAACTTTCCAAAAATTTCACGTAAAAAATACACTATTTAAAATGTGTTTCTCATACTTTCGATAACTTTGAAGTGTATGTACTTTGTAGTGTTCGCTTTGAAATGAAGTGTACTATTTGAAGTTTATACTTTCAATAACTTTGGTGTTTGTAGTTTGTAGTGTGCACTACACATCAAAATGTGCGAGGTGTGCACTTCAATGTAGTGTAGTACTACATTGTAGTAGTGAGTACAGAGCGGACCCATCACTACTATATAAAACGCTGGCGATTGTGCTGGGCGGAACATGAAATGTTAAGCCCTAGTATATATTTATAGTATATTTTTGGCGGTATCGACACGCGTTAGGCGGCTGGTTCTGGGCTGGTGTTTGATGGCCCGGGGTTCGGGGTTCGAGCCCCGTCTCCAAATTACTTAAGGGCGAACAGACAACCAAATTTATTTTATTTTTTATTTATTTATTTTATTTATTATTAATTACACGGCTTAATAGCCTTTTACAACAGGTTTATACATAATTAAAATACAACAAACGATTAAATGTAAAAGAAAAATAAAGGGTATAAATGTAAAAAAGTATATATACATAGTTTAAACATAATGAGGTTAGACATATATGTAAAAAAAGTATATATGCAAAAAAGTGTAAAGTAGTGATCTCAGAAATTTTTACTCACCGATAATATAGCAATATTAAATTTGAATAGCCAGGTATATATAAAAAATTTAAGACATTATATAAAAATTTAATATTTTGAAAAGAAATGATCATATAATGATTTTTTAAATTTTGAGAGAGATAGATTTAAAATGTCGACATATGTAGGTAGTTCATTGCCAAGTTTGTGCATCCGAGGTATGCTAGAATTTGAACGATAGTTTGTGTCCAAATTGTCACAATAAAACAGCATGTTTTGGCGGGTCCTACGGTTAGGTACTTTAAAATTAATACTATTCAGGAGTTCGCAACAGTCGAAATTTGAGTGTAATATTATAAAAAGGAATATTAAATCTGTTAATTTTCTTCGATCTTCCAAGGTTAGGAGATTAAGATTAGTTTGCAAATATTTGTAGTTTATTTGGTCGATCGGAATATGAATATCAAATTATAACTAACTAACCGTCCGCCGTTCCTCTTCTATCTTGGCACACACATTCATACATCTTCTCATACACGTTCTACGCTTGTTGTCCAATAATGTGTCAAAACACACGATACAATGGTATAACATGTATCATTGTTCAGATCTTACAATTTCGTAGGCAACCCGCTAAAAGAAAATTTTCTACAAAATTCCGTTTTATAATTAAATCGCTTTGACGATTTTAACCGCTGAAGAAAATGCAAATGCATTGCATACGCGCGAAAGCAGGATTGACTGGCGGTTCGCTGGGTCACTAGACGGGTGTCCCAACTGCTAGACCAGCACCAGTGACCTGTGAAGGAAGAACTCTTCGCTGTTGGTTTGACGACATGTGCATGTGCAAGCAAATGTGCATTGGTAATGTTGCAACGATGCGGTGGTGTTTCTGCGACTCGCGCAACATTGTACAATACTGTACACAAACGGACGAGCAATTTATTTCGTTCCTTAATATATCCTTATTTAGTTAATGATACATAATTGTTTATGTATGTCGTTATACAGGGTTATTTGGAAAACATTAATAACCTCGCACGACCGTATCCCTACCTTGATTATGAGTCGAAAATGTTCAAGCTATCATGATCTAATATTAATAGTTAAGGAGATATGCAACATCAGAGTTGACTTTTTTTTCCTCAATATTTCTGACTTATTTTTTGTAAAATATTGGACTATCATTACAGTAACTTATATCGAATATGAAAAATGCATTCCCTTTAATACAAGTCAAATAAAAAAATAAAAACCTTCGAATCCAATTGGAATTTTTTCAGGATTTTTATCATTTTACTTAACTTGTATTGAAACGAATGAATTTTTCGTAATCGATATGAATTACTGTAATGATAGTCCAACGTTTTACAAAAAATAAGTCGGAAATATTTTAAAAAAAAATGCAAACTTTGATGTCGCATATCAGTTATCAGATATTAGGTCACAATAGCTTGAACATTTTCCACTCATAATCGAGGCAGGAATATAGTTCTGCGAAGTTATTAATGTTTTCCAAATAATCCTGTATAATGTTATCGCTGTTTTTTTTGGTCAATTTAATTTAATTTCAATTTATTTCATTCCGCATAACAACGCATATTTTTGAAAATCTTTTGAAAAATCAAAAAATATGGCACAATCAATGTGACAGCGGCAAAAAAACTCATGTGCGCGCGGTACAAGTTATACTCCTTTGTGCGTGATATCATTGATATTAAAACATTGGTTGAGGATGAACATTCACTGCAAATGCATATTTCGGCGTTTTTTTTATTTATATTATATTATATATAAAAAATAGTATATTCTAGACTGCAACTTTTTAGGGCAATAGCTGAGATAGAACCTTTGTTATTATATAAATGTAATAAACTGGACGTTATTTACAATAATTAATAAAATATAAGCATAAATCGACAGGCCGCGGCCAAAAAAATCATTTTTAGCGTTCTAGGCGGCGCAATTTTCTAATCAATATTTATATGTACGCATAATACGTTTTTTTATACGTATAAAGAACACTTCATTATCTATAATCTGTATATTCAATATTAATTAAGTCATAATGTTTAAAATTTGCAAGAAATTTTTAACTTTTTTCTTGATTTTAGAACGCTTTTTATTTATATAAAGAGATGATTTTATAAATGAATGAATGAGAATTAGAAATGATGAAATTAGGCGCAGAACTAGAGTAGTGGATATCACGGATTGTGTAGCGAAGTTAAAATGGCAACGGGCAGGACAAGTTGCAAGGCAGGATGCTGCAAGATGGCCTCCTAGAGTTCTGAAATGGAGACCTTGCGAATATAAAAGAGGCGTCGGAAGACCTCAAAAGAGATGGGCCGACGGTATGGCCACTGTGGGGGGAAGAAATGGCTACAACTAGCAAATAACAAGGGAGGATGGGAGGGTACGGAAGAGGCCTATATCCAGCAGTGGAGAAATGAGGTCCGAGGAAGAAGAAGAAGAAGAAGAAATATTGGTTTGTGAGCTAAAATAAGAGATAAATGTCTTCGAATCGGCGACGAGTCTCGCGACGCACGTTGCACTGTGTAAAGTGATCACTTATAAGCCAGCCGTACGAAAGGTCGTAAGCCCTATGTACACCAGAAAAGACTTCTGTACCTACTTTCCCATAAAAATACAGTCTCGTCTCTGTGAGACATCTATATATACAATGATTGATAATGACATTCCTGTGACAAAAATCCAGTTCTGTTCTGAAAAATTTGGAAATATTCCGAAAAATCCAAGAGCCCGCCCACTTTCACGCTTAATCGATTTTCGGCCTAAAACGGTTCCGCATTCAAAAGTTTGGAAACCATGTAACTTTGACAGCCGCTTTGAATGTCGAATGACTGCGTGTGTTTTTTGTTTTGAAAACGAACATCGAGACGATTACGTTGTTTTTGCAAAGAACATCGACAATAACATGAAATTCTAATACACAGTTCTAATTTTCAATACAATAACAAATCCTTCGTCAGCTTTTGAATTGATCACGTTTTTTTAATTTTTTTTTATTAGAGACATGGTACTCTAATAATAAAACATTATAAATGAAGACCATACCCATTATCCCAATTAAAAGCGTCTTCGGCACGCTGTAGCGACATGAACATGTGTATTATATATTTGGTGTTAGAATGTAGTGCGATTAGTATTAAATAAGTAATTGATTTAATGGATCTATAGGTTCAGGTCATCGTTTATAAAATGGATGTTATATATGAGTGAGTTTATGAACGATGATAAGGTATCTGCAAGAATATCAGCATTAAGTTATTAATATTTTAAGTGTATATCTGCCTTATGTTTTTTTTTTAAATTTATATTTTCTTTTCTTCTCTTTCTCTATCTGACATCAATTTGCATGTTAAGCCCCGTATAAGAAACCCGGAGTTCTTTAGAATAAGCCAGCACACTAATAATGCTGGTTACTTTTCTCCCATCGCAACATTGTGTCGCGCATGTAATATGTATTGTGCTGACAAAGACAATTCAAAGACAATTCAATTTATTTCATAATAATATGTACATGACAAACAAAATGTTTAAGGCATACATATTAGGAAGTATATATCAAAAATGAAAATATTTAATAAATTAAAAATAACATAAAATGTGGTCAAAGGTGTAGGAGAATCCCGCTTCGGAAAACCCCCTCAGACACATGGAAAATATCAATACCCAAAGCGATTTTGTTCAGCATAGCTGTGGCTCTTCCAACAGGCATAACCATCGGCAGGTTGGTCCTGTATATTGGAATGTGAAACAATCTATGCTGACGATGTCTAGTGTAATTATCAGGAACATACAAACCAATGCTCTGCATAATTTCAGTATTGTCGATCATACCGCGCAACAATGGATAAAAATGTGTAATCAAATACACATTCCTTCTAGTCTCTAGACTATTGTAGCCAAGCATACCCTGGAGGAACTCGGTTGGGTAAAGCCAAGGATAATGCCCGTACTCTCTCATGTAGAGATATCTCAGAAACTTCTTTTGGACTTTCTCCACCATAAGAGAGTACTTGCCCTCACGTGGCCCCCAGATCATCGAGCCACTCTCGAGTCTACTCCGCACCAAGGAGTTGTAAAGAGTTCTCAGTACGCGGGTATATAATAAAAATATACATAAATTGACTAGACTTAAATTGCGCGCGCATTTCGCGGTCTCGCATTCCCGCTGCACGCCGCTCCCGGCCGCACGCGCTTCCGTTACAATGAAAAATAATTCGAATTTAGAATTTTCCAGATCGGGTTCCGTCCCGGCCGACGGGACAGAAGAATGCGGTCGGGAGGCGATATACGCAAACAAGTCGAAGAGCAATCATCGTTAATTTTCAAGTATTGTCAATACGCGGCGACGAGTGTTTCCTTGACATTTGGGGCTAGGAGAGTCGCCGGCCGAAATAGGCAAAACCGGCTGCCGGGACCGCCAGGGCTGCCGCCGCCCGCTGCCAGAAAACAGACAAGGAAAACGCACTCCGTTTGGCTACGAAAAATTACGGCGTCTCATCCCATAAATACACAACCGCCGATCCAGATCACGCACACACGCAGACGTGGCAGTCTGCCGCGTAAACCTAACATAACCTAACCTAAACAGACTCCAACGGCAGCGAAACAAAATTCTAAAATTGGTCTATGATCTGAAATGCCGGACACCAACTGAGAAACTGTACACCGTATTATAACACAACAATTAAACATCGAAAGCGATACGAAAATCGAAACACTTAAAATCATTCGCAGACTAACTGGCGAAATACAAGACGAAGACATAAAATTACACAAAATACACGAAAAACACCAACACATCGCTAGAATGGATCAAAACTATCACATAACACACGCCAAAACAAAAACAGGACAATTCCGACTAATTTGCAACGGATAAAAACTATACAACGACCTGCCACAACAGACCAAACAACTGACCATTGACAAATTCAAAACAGATGTGACAAAAATGCTAAAAGTCGGCCAACTATAAAAAAATTACTTTGTATCTAAACTATATTATTATTATATTCCTATATTGAAGCGTGTAAAAACGTTATCCATAAACCTTTTAAGTTTCTACTATATTTTAAATAAAAAAAAAAAATACATAACCACCAATCTAGGTCACACACACAAAAGTGGCGAGTCTGCCGCGTAAACAAAACGGAGGCGCAGCAGGGTATAAGAGCCGTCGATGCACGTCATCGCATCGTCAGCACGCACACACAGTGAATGGACACCCACCGCTTTCCCGGGACCGTCTTACGAGCGAGAGCTCACATATCGGCCCTACTCGTACGTCGCCAGGTCTCCGCGTCACGCCGTGTAAAGGGCGACTGCGACCCGGAGAGGCCCGCAATAGTCCGTTCAGTGTACCTCCTCCACGTATCACACTTTATTAGGAAATATCAAAGAAAAAACATAACGTAAAGGTAAAAGAACATAACGGTAAGATAACATACACACACATAACACGCACACAGCTAGACTTCAAGAGAGTTCTTTGTTCTCAAAACATACAAAACAAGCCAACGCCCCGTGCGGGCATGTCAGTCTCTCGACTACCCCCGGCGTAGGCGGGAGGCTCGCTTCCGTCGAGTCTTTATCATTGTCTTTATTATCGTAATCGAGAATACCCGTTACATAAAGGGTGGTGACCACAAAGCAGCTTTCTCCTCGTTCATCGATCACCACGAATTGGTGACTATCGACGCTCACCTTTCGCCCCCAAAAATGAACCGCTGCATCGACAAGGCGCCTCCATTCGTCCCTGTCTCACGCTGATTGCGCGGCCTACGTCCATGGCAGTCATACAGTTTCCTCATACAGTTTCTGAGTTGCCTCGCCCAACCGTGTCTGGGGCGGCCCGCTGGACGTCTAACCTCAGGAATCGCGCTCGGTATGTTCCCAGGAATGCGGTCATCAGACATTCTTACGTACGTGCCCAAGCGGCAGCGGGCTAACGCCACGGAAAAGCGAACCATGCGAGTTGACTGAGTACTGACGCGCGAAATTGAGCAGAACTACACGGCGATAGACAAGAAGTGCAGCGAAGATTCTACTGATGTGAATTAGTGCCAACCTGCGATTCGTGTTATAAATAAGTTTTATTTGTTTTTACTGTTTAATTTGCCTCCCATAGTCATGATCATGTAAAATATTTTATAAAAAAAATTAATATCAAAATAGAAGAGAATTATGCGCTTTTTAAAAATTTCCGGTTCGCGTGTGACATGTGAAAATTAACACCCTGTTTTTCAAAATGCTTTTGACCAAGATATGCTCGTAATTAAGATAACAGGTTATTTTTGACAAATTTTAGCAAACAAACTATAAATAACTATTACATATCTAAGTTACGTAACAACGGAGGGTATATTAGAAATAATAACTGAAAACAAATAATAACTAAAATAAATAAAAACACTTTTATTTGTATTAAACCACGACTTATTATTGTGCCAACCGGTTTCACTTAAACTTAAGCTTCATCAGGGCAACTTAATAAGTTATTATGTCAAACCGCAAAGTCATTGCTTTCTATCAAAGTAAAATAATAACTAATACTAATAATAACTGAAAACATTTATTTAAAACTTGCTGTAACCCGGAATATTTTGAGTTTGTCCAAATTTTTCAGAACTGTACTGAATTTTTGTCACAGGAAAATCATTAATTAATCTCACAGAGACAAAATTATATTTTTATGAGAAAGTAGATATGGAAGCCTTTGGGCTTCCATACCTAGAGCTTACAACCTATCATACGGCTGGCTTAAGTGATCACTTAACACAATGTAACGTTCACCATTTCCGCCCATAATAGAACACTACGTGTATTTAGGTACAAAAAGAAGGTAGAAAGACGCCGCATCTCACGGCTGCGTAACTTGAGGGACCCTTAAGACTAGAAGACATTTTATCTACCGCACGGGGTGGGGTAGGGGGAGGGTAGGCGAAAAGTGAAAGTGGTTGCTGGACGGGGCTAGTATGGATAGGAGGGGGATGTTACAGGCGCCATCCCGAGATCAGAAAGTCACCACCTCGTTTATGATAACTTAATTAGATAAGACATTAGACATTCTAGAAAATATAGAAATTAATCTGAATAATGGTAATGCACTCAACATACAAACACCACCTATAACGTCCCCCTCCTATCCATACTAGCCCCGCCCAGCAACTACTTTCATTTTTCGCCAAACACATACATTTCGTTTTAAAAAAGCATAAACTGTATACAGTCCAACAATAATTGTACTTTAATTGATTCTTCATCTAAACTAAAACATCGAGGTAAAGAAGATGATAATTATAGGTAGGTATATAGGATGTGGCATATTTATTGCATATTCTTGAAGCGGCACTTCAACTACTTTCATGTATATATATATATACATTCATGTAGACAGGATTATTTGGAAAACATTAATAACCTCGCGGGACTATATTCCTGCATTGATTATGAGTCGAAAATGTTCGGGCTATCATGACCAAATATCAATAGTTATGAAGATATGCGACATCAAAGTTTGCATTTTTTTTTTCAATATTTCTGGCTTATTTTTTGTAAAACGTTCGACTACCATCGCAGTAACTCGTATCGATTACGAAAAATTCATTCGTTTCAATACAAGTCAAATAAAATGATAAAAACCCTGAAAAAATTCCAATTGGGATTCGAAGGTTTTTATTTTTTTATTTAACTCGTATTAAAGAGAATGAATTGTACATATTCGATATAAGTTACTATAATGACAGTCCAACGTTTTACGAAAAATAAATCAGAAATATTGAAAAAAAATGCAAACTTTGATGTCGCATATCTATCTCCATAACTATCGATATTAGTTCATAATAGCTCGAACATTTTCGACTCACAATCGAGGCAGGAATATAGTCCTGCGAGGTTATTAATGTTTTCCAAATATACTTTGGTGACATATTATATTTTATTTCCGCTCTTGAAAGTACACCGCGCTAGCACGGCTTGGGTGCGCGCCGTTTCTGGGCGGCGAAAGAAGAAGACGGGTGACATCCTAGAAACCCGAAGCCAGAAGACGCCTCGGTCTGGCCATCCCTGGCGCCGGAATTTTTTTCCCCTCGAGTGGCCGATTGCACAAAGAAGACGCGCGTCTAACGGCGGCGAAAGGAGGCCCGGAGAAATGACGGAGCCGCCCGGGGGACCTCAAAAGGTGGACCGCGACCGGCGGCGGAACCCCGGCTTGCGAACCAAACTCGATTAGCGAACAGAATTCGCAACGACGCTTTCTTTACACGCTGGAATGCGACCGCTACGAATTGGCGTGCGAGGGAGGGCGCCCCTGTCGCGTAACAGAAGTTGCCGGGGTGAAAATTTATTAAATTTACGCAATACATAATGTCTGGCGATGAAACAAATATGGCGCGTTGGGGAGATGACTCAAGATTAATTTTCGTGACTTATTATGTGGAATACTCGGTCACCGCTACGTGAAAATAATATAACAAGAAATAATGTCTATGAAACTTTATTAAAAACGCGAATGATTCAAATCTTACAATAAAAATTATAAAAATAAAAACAAAAATGTGCGGATGGAAACTCGGGAACTGTTTTGATTTTTTGGTTCACTTGAATTTCCTGTTTCACTTTGCAAAGTTTCCATTTTGAATGTCCTTAGGTTTTCACGGCCGTTCAGAATCTTCTGTGTATAGTTTTCTGGGATATTCTGCCGTGTATATGTGACCTCTCTGGCCAACGTTTCGGATCCCATTGCAGGGTCAATCATCAGGGCTGATGTGATGAGTGAGTACTACACTTCAACACTCACTCATCATATCAGCCCTAATGATGGACCCTGCAATGGGATCCGAAACGTTGGCCAGAGAGCTCACATATACACGGCAGAATATCCCAGAAAACTATACACAGAAGAGCGTCTCTATTCTATGACAGGAGCATGCCAGTAATAAGCATGTGTGTTTGATTGCTAGCTTTAAGCATGCTCATTCATGAGCGTGCTTAAAATAAGCATGCTAATAACGAGCAAGTGTGTACAGTAGTTAGAGCATACTCTAAAATAAGCATGTGTATCAGTACCTTAAAGGCTAAGGGCATGTATGGTTGTGGTGTGTAGTGATATTCGCATGCTAGTGTAGTGGTTGTCCTGACGAAAAGACGGCTTATGTCTCGAAACCGGTAGATAAAAAAAAATTGTGGTTACATACTAACATAAATAACACTTTGTTAAAATGTCTGACCACAAAGTTAATGTTTTAATAAATATTAAAAATATTAATAACTGGCCCGCGTAGATTTTTAGTAACTTTTAGTCATATTTTATCAATTCGTGTATTAACCTTAACATGTAGATATATACTAGGTAGATTACTAGATTACTAGTATTTGTCGAATTGGACTTAAATAATTGATTGTATATTTTTTATCATAATATGACTTTCAAAGCTTGTGCTATATTTTTTCACTCTACATTATTACTTTTTAGTTTTTAAATTTTCTATTATATTATGTTTTTTTATTCTTCTGCTTTTTATATACCTGCTTTTTACTTTAAATTATATTTATCTTTATATATTTGTATCTGTATTTCAAGTATTTTCTTTCCTCTTTATGTCATTATTATGTTTACATGTTTTTTTCCCTTTAAACTACATATTCTGTTAATGTACACTTTACCTATCTGTTGTAAAAGCCCAATAGAGCGTTAATTAATAAATAAATAAAAATTTACTCTTTTCTAGAACTTTTTGAGTTCTACAACTTCTCTATACAGAGTATTTAAATCTTACCGTTAAGGCAGCGTTCCTAAAAAACGTATCGCTAGACCATTTTTCGTAAAATAGGTCACCGCGAAAAGCCCGCTTATATTAACGGGATAATACTATGTAGCCCATGTCCACCCTGAAGGTCCATTCTAAATGTTGGCAAAAGAATTCTTGAAATTTGACGAGTAGTTTCGGAGATAACCTTTTACAACCAAACTTACAAACACTACCTCTTTATATATTAGTATGGGTAGGAAATTTAACTGGCCATAATTGCATTTAGAGCACCATTAACTTTGTTACAATTATGGCCAATAAGAATCTGTCAAAGGAAGCAAAGACTAGCGGTACACAATGGCGCTGGAATGGAAGGGAAACCTGGAATTGGCAAAAGAGGAATGAAAGTAGACTGAATGCGGTCACTGAGACGCTTGTGTGGAAAACCTTTGGTCGATAGAGTGAGGAATGAACAAATTAGACGCGAATGCAATGCTGGCTGTAGTGTGGTGGATAGAATAAAGAAAGGAGTGCTGAGATGGTTTGGTCATGTGGAACGTATGAACGAGGAAAGGACGGTTAAGAAAATGTACGAGGCGAGTGTTGAAGGCAACAGGAATAGAGGGCGTCCGCGAAAGACCCGGCACGACCAGGTACTACAAGTACTTGAGGATGGCCCCGTTAAAAGCCGCAACAATCGTAGAACTTGCGTGCGAAGATGTATGAATGTGGTGTGCCAGGATAGAAGAGCGTGATGGTTAGTTAGTTAGCAAATTTACAAGCGGGAGACCATCGACGAAGAGCGGCAAAGGCGACCGCACGGTTTGAGAACCGCGGCGTGACCTTGAACCGCGAGATCGACGGCAGAAAAAAAATCCCATCCGCCGAAATCGGCCCAGGCAATAGTGACCCCTGCGCGCACGCGGCGCAGAGGTCAGGTGGCGCAAGGCCCGGCACCGGCGCTCGTGACGTGGGACGGTATAAAAGAGTCCCGCCGGCGATCAGCAGGCACAGTTTAGCCAGACTACCGTACAAGGTAAGTGAATCACTTGCAACGCTCCCGATTTCGGTGACAAGTTGCGAATTATCGAGTAATTAAGCCGTTCGGCGTCCTCAGCGCGAATAGGACCAATCAGCCACGAGCTAGGCGGTCACCGATCGAACTAATATACCTGCGACAGTTAATTATTATTTTTTCAATTGGTTGAACAACTTTGTAGATTGACATTTTCTTTAATTGATTTTATTATTACTTATATTTATTTATTACACAGACATGTTTTTTTTTTTTGGGAAACTCATCATAAATTCAAAAGATAAATATAATATATTCAACGATTCGGGTGTTTTGAGATTGTACAGCGTTTTGTATTTTGAAAAAACCGGTCTAAATTTAAATGTAATAGTAAAAGAGCATTTCGGTTTCTGAATAATCGTGGTTTTTCTGAATTTGCAAACCATTTATTAGAAAATGATCACGGTTTTGATAAAAATTTAAGACTTTCTATTTTAAACATGAATAATTTTGGTCTGAAATTGGTTAATTTAGAATCATTAAAAATTAGTAAAGCAAAAGTAAACAAAATATTATTCGTAATCAATTAAATTTAACTACCAGTCCAATTCTAAAAATTTTTACCATAATTTTATGAAATCGACAACTTCAGCAATAATATTTAAAAATAATTTTTCAAATAATTTAAAAAAACAAAAGACATCATTCATTTTTGATATTTTGTCATATATAAAACACCCTGACGATGGAAAGGTTTTTCCGAAACGTGTAGGTGTAATTAATAAATATAAGTAGATGATACAAACAAATAATACTTTTTTTTAGTTAAATATTAATAGTCCATCATCGTTTTCGCGACAATAAAACTTAAAATAATAAAATAATAAATATAAAAATGTCGAGACCGCGTAATTTGGTGGGAGACGCTTGCGTGTCGAGCCGCGCGCTGATTCCGTGTACCACTCTAATTATCTAAAGTAGAATTTCCAGCAAATTACGGACCGACCGACAGATAACGGAATTATCATATTTAGATTAGATTACATTGTGGAATGCGCTTAAAAAATCTTGAAGAAATAAGTAATTCTCACTAAAATCAATATTTATCGGTTAAATCCCTACCTCATTTATTTCAAATTGTATGATGATGGACCCTGCAATGGGATCCGAAACGTCGGCCAGAAAGGTCTTTGTAACACGGCATATCCTCTTTCGGATACAGGTAGTCTCATAGCAGCAAAAGACAAGGCTAGTCTTCTTCATTGAATTTTGAATAGAAAATGTTCTTTACACTTTTGGTGAAATGTGAAATGTGGTGGTTACGGAGATAAGTGACATATAAGTTTGCATTTATTTTTTCAATATTTACGGCTTTTCTTTTGTGAAACGTCGGAACAGAGCTAGTCCATAATACTTTGTAATGATAGTCCAACGTTTTGCAATTTAAAAAAAAAAATGCAAACTTTGACATCGCATACGTCCTTAACTATTGATATTAGGTCGTGGTTGCTCGAACATTTTCGACTCGTAATCTAGCCGGGTATCTACCTGTGTAGTTTTGTGGACTAGTTCTGTTACACCCTGTATTTTTAAAAATTAATTTACTTTGTCAAGTCAAATAAAATTGTGAAAACCTCTCAAAAACACCTGAATTTCCGCAAGGTTTCAATTATTTTATTTGATTTCTATCAAGGTGAGTGAATTTTTAATATTCGACAAAAATTACTTTCATGTTAATATATCGATTTACATAAGATAAGTCAGAAATATTAAAAAAAATAAAAATAGAAACTCTGATATCGATTATCTTCTCAACTGTTGACATTTCTCCGAAAGTGTAAAGAATATATTTTATTCAAAATTGGCTGAGGAAAATTTAATTAATTGTATAATTCGCATTAAAATATCATTATTGTTTGAACAAAACTATTTGCCGAAATCGTGCCAAAATACCTTATTAAGTTCTTAAAATTACACAGCTGTTTCTTTCGATAGTTTTCATGTAGGTAAATACAAGTTGTTGAAAGTAGAATAATTAGATTGACAAAGTAGAATAATTTCGCAAAAATCAACGAATAAATTTTGTACGTCAAATATATTTTTTTAATTTGAATTTATTTTCAATTACTTTCCTCTGGGGATAAGATCCAGTGTTGTGTTCTTGAAAAATTTGGACATACTCAAAATATTCTAGACATTAACGTGTGAGTACGCCGACTTTTTCTGCCCGATTCATAGCTTGGTCGATCTATTGTTGGCTCGCTAATTGGCGATTGTTAACCGAGCGCTGAATACGATAGGTCGCAAGCCCTACGAACACCCAAAAAAATTCCATGCTTACTTTCCCATATAAAAATATAGCTTCGTCTCTGAGACATCTTAACCCTTCGTTACTACATGGGTACCTGGGTACCCCCATGTGTCTGGAAAGCATTATTTAAATGATTTGAAAGGGATGGAAATAAAGGGAAGACGAACATTGCTATGAGAAGTACTGATATTGTAAGAAGCTATTTGACCACTGTCTAAATATAAATTTGTGAGATACAAAACGAAATTATGTACGGGGAAACGTCCATCCAGGTTGGGTACCCGGGTGCCTCGGGTGCACAACGGATAATGTATGCCGGTGGTGAAATCTGACCGATCCGGAATGCCGACAGATGCAGTTCCTGATCTTCGCCCTGATCGCCGTGGCCGCCGTGGCCGCCCAGAGCCCGGACGCCTCCGCCCCCATCCTGAAGCAGTCCAGCGACGTGGGGGTGAACAACTACCAGTGGTCCTACGAGACCGGCAACGGCATCAGCGCCCAGGAACAGGGAGAGCTCAAGAACGCTGGAAACAAGGTGAGTCAACACGCGCGCATCGCCTCGGAAACAAATTCTCGCAATTCGTGGACATTTTTCGTAGGAGCATTCCTGAATTAAAGAATTACTTAGACTTTGAATATACCAATAGCATTAATAACAGTCTGGTGGATTAAATTTTTATTTATTTTTTGTTCCCCATGAATTATATCTTATATTCTTATCTTATTTATCTGGTATATTGGTTTAATTATCATTATTTTAATTTTTTTTAAAGGTTTCCAATTATTACTGTTTGCTTGTGTACTTTACTTTTTTTTAAATAGAGATGCGAACACGGAATACGTGTCGCATCAATATTCTTATTATTTTCAAACTAAGCTAAACGTTTGTGCTATGAAAATAGGACTAACTTGCTGGTCTGGAGTATGGTTCGAACCCGCGACCTTCGGATCACGAGGCGAGAGTCTTAACCACAAGACCATCAAGCTACTAATCATTATATTTATTATTCATTTATCTTAAATGTTTTATTTCTATTATTTTTTAAAATTATTTACTTAAAAGCCTGTTTTATGTCAGGTATATAAAAATCCTTGTAACCTTCTTGATCTGCAAAAGCCCACTAGGGAGTTGATTAGTAAATGATAAAAAAAAATTCGTTTCCTTCATCAGGATGCTGAGGCTCTGTCGGCCCAAGGATCCGCCCAGTGGACCGCCCCAGACGGCACAGCCATCAAGTTCTCCTATTTGGCTGACGAGAACGGATACCAACCCCAGGTGAGTCCCCAACCATTCCAGCGGGTTCTTCAACATTACTAGTTTGAATCAACTGCACGCGATTTTTTACCTCTGCCATCAAAATCAATTTCGTTCATTTTTTATGAATTGTGGTGTCAGCAATGGGATACCTTATAACAAATCAAAGAAATATTACTTTACATTACGGATGCATCACCCCTACCCACCTTTTCATTTATCCTTCGGCGTATAAATGTAATAATATCAAAATCTAATGAGTTGTAGAAAACAACTTTAGTGTCAACGATGCCTAAAGGTAAAATTCAAGTATAATTCTAGGTGTAATTCAATTACATTTTCTGTTAAGAATATACTATAGAATCAGTCGGTCGTCAGAAAAATCTGAGGCATCTCATGTAACTTTGTATATTTCGGCACTATAATGTCGAAAAATGTAATAAAACCGATTCTGATGACAGTCGGCTTAGAAGAGATTCAGATTAGGTTAAAACTATCTCCATTTACAATCTAAGCTGATACAATTCTATTTTTTTTATTTAAAATAATAAAGGAGCTTGTGGATTTCCCTAGTTTGGTGAACATGATTAATTACCGTAAAACTGGACTCGACTAACCGTTCTCTCGCTATTGCAGGGTGACCATCTCCCCGTGGCACCCGCGATCCCAGACTACATCCTGAGGTCCATCGAGTACAACAAGGCTCACCCAGAACAGGAATCCTAAGGAGAAGATAACGAGCGACGAGACTGGAAAAGCGGAAACGGAGACCGACAGCGGCTGACCATGAATCAACTACATAATTGAAACAAGATGAAATATGAAATATTTAATTTCAGAAGCATCTTGTGAAAAGTTCTTCTAAATTCGTTAATTCTTCACTTTCTACTGTTTTGACACGCGCAATTGACCATTATTGTTCAAGTCCATCACAATCAATTTTTAAAAAGTATAATTTTATATATTTTTATTTCAAAAAATACAATTTTAGCGGACATGTTGCGCTGCTTGTTCGTTCAAGTTTCCACCAATGGACACGGATTACGAGAAGTGGAATACTATTTATATTTATATGTATATATAAAAATATTGTACTGTGTATATTCATAAATTATTATTTACTTGTATTACGAAATCAAAATTTTTTACCGTAAGATTTGTATTATATACAAGTCTTCGGTCTGTATACAAATGTATATAAGAGACAAGAATAAATATTTTAATAGCAATTGTAAACGTGCGTTAAGTTATTTTCACCAAAAATATTACGGATGTTAAATAAAAGTATGGCGAAATTGAGATAACAATATTAGGTATAAAAAAATAGCAAATCTACGAGTAAAGGTACTGATACACATGCTTATTAGTGGCACGTGAGATTGCGTAGTATTGACCTTTTTTAGCCCTTACTTATTGGTGGCATATGTGACGCACATTGCTAGTAATGAGCATGCTAATTAGTGGCACGCTCAAAAATCAACCGCCGGTTGATTTTTGAGCGCGTTGGGGAGATGATAAAACATTACTTTTCGTGACTTATTACAGGAATCACGAATGTCTGTGGAGTACTCGGTCACCGCCGTGTAAAATAATATAGTAAGAAATAATGTTTATGAAACTTTATTAAAAGACATGAATGATTCAAATCTTATAATAAAAATTATAAAAACTAAAATCAAAAATGTGCGGATGGAAACTCGGGAACTATTTTGACTTATTGGTTCACTTGAATTTTCTTTTTCAGTTTGCATTTTCCATTTTGAACAAGAGCGTCTCTATTCTATGACAAAAGCATGCCAATAACAAGTATGTTTGTTTGATTAAACCCAGGAACCCTTTTGATTTATTGGTTCACTTGAATTTTCTATTTCAGTTTGCAAAGTTTCCATTTTGAACTAATGTTCCTCTCTATTTTATGACAAGAGCATGCCACTAATAAGCATGTATGTTTGATTGTTAGCTTTGAGCATGCTTATTTATGAGCATGCTTAAAATAAGCATGCTAATAATGAGCAAGTGTGTGCAGTTGTTAGGGCATGCTAGTTTTGAGCATGCTAATAAGCATGCCAGTAATAAGCATGGGTACCTTCAGCGACATTAACCAAGAGATAACAATAATGAAAGATAACAAAACTATCGAACAATAGAATTCATGGAGTTCTTCGAAAATGGATCACATCTTATATTTCAAACCGAACTCAGCTAACGGCGATAAAGGGCTTCATGTCAAATAATATAATTCAAATTTGCTACGGTGTACCCCAGGGTTCTCATGTAGGGCCATTGCTGTTTAATATATTGATATATCAACGTCCTCAAAGACATATCTGCCTTGGAGCTCCTGAACTGGAGAGAGCTGGCTCTAGACCGACATGAGTGGAGGAAGATTATTGAGGAGGCCAAGACCCACCAGGGATTGTAGTGCCAAGAGTGATGTATCAATGTTATTGGAACTTGCTTTCAAAACTCCAAGTTTTTACTCTTTGCTGACGATATGAAAATTTACAAATGTATTAAATCTATTTCCGATTGTATCGAACTTCAAAATGATTTAGATCGTCTTGCAGCTTATTGTAGACACTTTAAATTTCAACACTACAAAATCCTTTTCAATTTCATACAATAGAAATATTTTTAAAAAAAGACTTCAATTACTATTTGAATAACGAGACTATAATTAAAAAAATCGTAGGGATCTTGGAGGATATTTGGACAGCATGCTTAAAATACAATAATTACCTTGAAAAAATTACAACCGCCAGTTAAAAAAATTGTATTTATATTTAAAATAAGTAAAGATATTAAAAGCCCAAAAACTTTTGAAATTTTGTTCATTAATCAGAAATACACTGGAGTGAGGCTCCGTTATTTTGAATAATATCAATAACATCAAGTATTCATAATATCAAGTACATATATATAATTGAATAATTAATTTGGTTTTAAATTTCACAGAAAATTGTTCTGAAAAAATTACAACTTCACAATAAGAATGTGTGAATATAATATACGTGTGTGTTATCAAATGTGTCCAAAAATAAAAATGAATTAAACGGCTAATTCTGGCGTCCCCTAGCGGCAGAAACACAAAGTTATTTGTGCCTACCGTACCAGAGAATAAAAGTTAATCAATTAATAAAAAATTAAACTTACAGATAAGGTCGATATATTCACGGAAATGTACAAGGCCGCTTTGGCGTAATTGGATAACGCGCCTGCCCCGGATAGGAGGAGATCCGTGGTTCAACAGCCATATATTTTTCGTGGATTTGATTTTTCTGTATGTCTTTCTAATTGATTAATTAATTTGGTTTTAAACATTGAACGTTTTCAGCGTAAATTCCTAAAGCGATCGACTTTTTGTTGCATCTTCTCTGCTGTCTCTAGCTTCTAGACGCAAATGTCTAGATATTAAATTTCTTCACAATATATTAAATAATAATGTGGACTGTCCTGATTTATTCTCATGTATCGATTTAAATGTACCAACCCGTCGTTCACGACAACTCTTTTCCGACCCAAAATATAAAATTTTTAATATAACATTTACATTACAAACATATGTTTAATACATAAATATTATTAACAAGTGAGATAATATACAAACAAAATATCAAACGTATATAAATTCACTCATGTCAAAGTTGTAGGAGAATCCTGCTTCGGAAAACCCCCTCAGACACATGGAATATATCAATACCCAAAGCGATTTTGTTCAGCATAGCTGTGGCTCTTCCAACAGGCATAACCATCGGCAGGTTGGTCCTGTATATTGGAATGTGAAACAATCTATGCAGACGATGTCTAAGGTCATATCAGGAACATACAGTTCTTCTAGTCTATAGAATATTGTAGCCAAGCATACCCTGGAGGAACTCGGTTGGGTAAAGCCAAGGATAATGCCCGTACTCTCTCATGTAGAGATATCTCAGAAACTTCTTTTGGACTTTCTCCACCATAAGAGAGTACTTGCTCCCACGTGGCCCCCAGATCATCGCGCCACTCTCGAGTCTACTCCGCACCAAGGAGTCGTAAAGAGTTCTCAGTACGCGGGTATTCTCGAAAACCCTGGCAGTACGCAGAACAAATCCTAACATTCTCAAAGCATTTCCACTGATCGTCTCTATGTGATCGTGAATTGTTAGATTGTTTACAAATCTAACACCTAGATCTTTAACATTCGATGTTCTTGTCAGTTGAATGAGTTCGTAGGCTTAAAACCAAAGTACAACGCGCGCGCAAAATTTTTATTATTAAAAAAAAAAAAATAGCTATCGGGTAGCATCATTTTCAACTTGACGATGATGCTCCGAGGAACTTAATCGTCTGCCGGAGTTCGATCCCACTCACTCGCGAGCCTACTGAACGAAAAACTGTGCGAAGCACACGAATGAAACTTGCAAATTTCTGTACCATTATTTTTTTGCAAGGTTCGTTCAAAACCTTGCAAAACACCAAGAGAATACAGGGTACAAAATGCATAGAAAAAAACAATACATATTATTTCTACGATGAATAAAAAAATTGGTTCGTAATGATTTTAATTATTTTCATGTAAGAAAAACGTGTAAAAATTTTGATGTTAGAGTCAAGGAACACTTACGGTGTTTAAGTGGCGATAATTATTTCAAATTTTCGAAAATGAATCATTCTTTTGATATTAATAAGGGTTTACAAATTTTACAAACAAACAATACAGAACCGAAAATCCTTGAAAAGCCTGTATATATATACCGGTTCGGTTATTAATTTGCGTTTCTTTAAACGTTTATTTTTTCATTTTACAATATTCCTGTATTCGTCTAAGGAATGCTCTTAAAATATCTCTTACTTTTGAACACAAAAGTATAATCAGAATATTTTGAGTTTGTCCAAATTTTTCTGAACAGTACTGGATTTTTGTCACAGGGACATAATCGATCAATCAATATATTATAGATGTCTCGCAGAGACGAAATTATATTTTTATAGAAAAATAGTTATGGAAGTTTTTGAGTGTTCGTATGTACACCCAAAGACTTTCATACCTCGTAAATAGATATCTCATTAGTGACATCTGTGGTTATTTAAGGGGAGAGAAAAAGTTTTGGATGCCGGTCGCGCAAAGGAACATGTCGTATAATTTAAATATATACAAATTCCAAAAATTAAAAGACATGGTATTCTATCGTAGATGAATGTGAACGTTTCATTGTGTGAAGTGATCACTTAAGCCAGCCGTACGATAGATCGTAAGCCCTACGAACATCCAAAGACTTCCATACCTACTTTCCCATAAAAATATAATTTCGTCTCTGCGAGACATCTATAATATATTGATTGATAAAATATTTTTTATTTTAGTTTTTATAATTTTCATTGTAAGATTTGAATCGTTTATGTCTTTTAATAAAGTTTCATAAACATTATTTCTTGCTATTTTATTTTTACATAGCGTTGACCGCGTATTCCACAGACATTTGTGATTCCTGTAACAAGTCACGAAAAGTAATGTATTGTCATCTCCCCAGCGCGCCATATTTGTTTCATGTGTCGCGGACTGAGAAGATCGCATTGATAATACCAGCCGCGAAGCCCGCGAATGACGTAAGCGTGCTCATAATAAGCAAGCCTGTTCGCACATGCTCAAAAGATACTCCTTCTCGTGGTGAATGACATTAGCATGCTCATAAATCAACCGGCGGTTGATTTATGAGCATGCTGATTACTAGCAATGTGCATACACACATGCCACTAAACAGCAATGGCTTGAGAAGCTCAATACTGCGCATGCTCACGTGCCACTAATAAGCGCGTGTATCAGTACCTTAAGTTAAGTCTTGACTATTCACTAGTGTTGGCATTCCTAAAACTAAAAACGTAAAAAAAACAACAGGCTCATAACTCAACGGGAATCGGAAGATCGAAGAAGTCGTAAAACTACAATCTCTTCCATTCGGGAGATGAACAACAAAAACCGCGCGTGCATCGAGACAAAAGCATCGACAGGGGGCATCAGGCCAGAGAGAGAGCCGAAGACCTTGAACGGTGGCGGAGAAGAAAAAACTCATCCGAGGATGCACACAGTAGGGTGTGTCACTTCATATGGCGAAAAAAAAAAGTTTTTAATTGTTAAGCTTAATAGTTATCAAACGTTGCATTGCATTTATAACTATATAAAAATGCAAAAAAAAATGCAATTCAAGTATACTTTTGGCTCGTTGTGCCGAGCCAAATATTCTGAAAATGTTGGTTTTTAGTGATTTTTCAGAGGTAATAAAAGTGCTGTTTTCTTCTACATAATTCTTATCAGATTACTTAATTTCGTTAATATATATATATAGATAATATACTAAAATAAAAATTTACCGCAAATTTTAAGCTGATTTATTAAAAAAAAATTATAAAACATACAAAATTTTCCAAAAAGAGTATTTTTAAAGACTGCTATAGTCATTTCTTAGAATTAAACATTGGCATAATTTTCCTGGAATTCTTCTTGGCTGCAATAAAACCTTCTCTAAATGTTTACCCTACGACAGAACCTGCAGCTACAGTCGTCAATTTAAGGAATCCACGCATTTCCCTGCCACACACAGTCAGTAGATTTCTTTCTACTGACGGTGTGTGGCAGGGACTTGGGAAAATCGAATATTCGGACGTCTCGTTCGACGAAAACTGTCCTCAGCTCTTCACTTTATAAGTACACAGCTCAAAAGCGGTAGTTCAGTCAGTGTCAAGTTTCTCATCCTGCCAGGAAATCATGTCGTAATAATGATCGCTCTCAAAATTGATTTGTGTATCACAAAAGATCTCAACAATGATTTTTGCGAGGCACGAGCTTTCAAAACTCTCGTATACCCTATTCTATTACAATTTTGTTGTCATTTGTCAACATTTGATGCCTCCCTGACATCACTCAGTGTAGCCGAAGCAATAGCAGCGCCTGCTCTGTGCGATACGCCATAACGATCACATACTTCAGCCAACTTTTCGAATTTTTTGGGTATTTTTCAATTTTCTCTTCCTTTAACTATGTTTCCAATGCTTATGCATCTGAAGGTTCTTTGGTCTTCAAGAAATGGGTGGTCTTTAATTGGAACAGTTTTATTTTTTCTACATTTACAAGAAGAAGAATTTTTGCATTTGCACGCAGCAATGTCAAAAAGAATTGTTGATTAAGTTTTCTATTTTATCTAAATACGATTGACTTTTTGGTTCTTTGTTGAATTTTTTCGATAGTAGCCTATACTGTTTGCAATATGATAATAGAAGCTGGCTCACAATGCTAGCATTTTTCCAAACTTCAAGAACGGTTCGAGCCACGTGAGAAGTGATGACTTTTGCTTGTGGTTCTAAACTGCTTGACTGTTTCATTTCGTGACACGCCCACTCATAATGTCTTTAAACATCTCCATAACTTGGTAACATAGTACTTTTGAATTTTTAGGGATATTTCTCAAAAATACGTAATTTCGTACGACCTCTGGTTTCTTTTGAACTCGACGGATTCGATGCCATTGTGATTCGTTTCATGAATGAATAAAACACTTAAATTTATTATGTATAATATGTAGAAACTTTACGACGGTTGAAAACAAGTAAGCAAACAAAATACAAACGTTCGGTATGGAGTCTGACCTAACGAGGCGCGCATAACGGGAGCGCGACCCAAAACAAGCCGAAATTGCCCGAAAGGGGGTAGGTATTTAACGCTAACAGATTATCAAAATGAACTTAAATATGGCGTTATCCTCATGCTACCTATATTATTATTAGAAAAAAGCATTTAATTACTAATACAATTGGTAAATACAAAAAATATATCGTTCTGATTGGAACGTTATTTTGCAACTTTTTCTATATTTCAAGGCCTTTTAAATAGCCAAAAGTACCAGTATTGAAGAAGAAAACTGTAAATACAGCATTTAATAACATATATATAAAAATGCAACTTTTGAGAACTATTAAATTTGAAAAATCGAAAGTTGAAAAAAGTGACACACCCTAGCGCGCAGCCTCCGAAATCAGCGCGGGCGACAGCGCTTATCTCGGGGCAGAGGTCGGCGAAGACGTCCCTATAAAAGAGGCGGTCCGCGTGCGTGGAGGCACAGTTCTAATCAGACCGATACCTGACAAGGTGAGTCCGTGCCCTCTTGGCTCGCAGTTAATTTATTACGACATTCGTGCGTGTCTACCAACTTAAGGGAATCGATCTAGGTAGTCGTCCCAGATGCACATCCCAGATCTAGATACCCTTGAGCGTTTACCGCAGATCAAATTAGTCCTTTACACCAAATCGCTAGTTTAGCGTCGCTAGTTTAAAATACAGGATGTGCCATAACTAGGCCACAATACTTAACAATTTCATTATGAGTCGAAAATGCTCAAACAACCACGGTCAATGGTTATGGAGACATATGACATCAAAGTTTTCTTTTTTTTTTCAATATTTCTCGACTTATTTTTTGTACAACGTTGGACTATCATCACAGTAACTTACATCGAATATGAAAAATTCAGTCCCTTTACTACAAGTCAAATAAAATGATAAAAACTTTTCGATTTCAATTGAATTTTTTACAGGGTTTTTGTGATTTTATTTAACTTGTATTGAAACGAATGAATTTTTCATATTCATACAAGTTACTGTAATGATCGTCCAGCGTTTTAAAAAAAATAAGTCGGCAATGTTATAAAAGAAAATGCAAACTTTGATGTCGCATCTCTTCATAACTATTGATATTAGGTCACGATTGCTTGAAGATTTTCGAATCACATTCAAGGCAGGAATCCACCTGTCAAGAATTGTGTACATTTCTTGAAACCACTACTCGTCAAACCAATTTTACAACTGATATGACCGATTTCACAAGCCGTCTGACAATTTCACAACCTATCTGACCGATTTCACAACCGATCTGACCGATTTCACAAGCCGTCTGACCGATTTCACAAGCCGTCTGACCGATTTCACAAGCCGTCTGAAAATTTCACAAGCCGTCTGACAATTTCACGCCCCGCTTGACCGATTTCACAACTGATCCGCAGATGAAGTTCCTGATCCTCGCCCTGCTGGTCGCGGTCGCGGCGGCCGACGTGTCGCACCTGAGCCCCGACGGAGCCGCGCCCATCGTCCGGCAGACCAGCGACGTCGGCCCCGGCGGCTCCTACCAGTGGTCCTACGAGACCGGCAACGGCATCAGCGCGCAGGAGCAGGGGGAGCTCAAGAACGAGGGAGTCAAGGTAGGCGGCCCGGTCACGCGGTCATTTTAATTACACCTACATGTTTCGAAAAAACCTTTCCACCGATGTGTTTGTTTATTTATTTAGTTCCACACATAATGTTGTGTGGGCTAATATGTGATTTCACTTAGACATATTGCATTCCATCCAACCGTTTAAAAGTTTTTATAATACATTTTTTGCACTCCAGTTTAAACCTCATTATATTCTCCGTGTTTTAAATTTCCTCGGCAGGCTATCGAAGATTTTTATACCTCTATACATCGTACAATTTTATTTCCCTCCTACCCTCTATATCTGGCGAGCTTTCCCTATCCGCCACCTGGGGGCGCATTTTCTAGCGGTTGCAGGCTCCTAGCCGATTGAGGATTCTTTTGTGGACTGAAGTGTTGTGGATATTTTCAGGACGCCGAGGCGCAGTCGGCGCGCGGAGCCGCCCAGTGGACCGCCCCGGACGGCTCGCCGGTGCAGTTCTCCTACGTGGCCGACGAGAACGGATACCAGCCGCAGGTGAGCGCGAAACAATCCTATCACACTATAGCTGAGCGATAGCCGCTCAACTGCCTAGACATTTTGAAAAAATACATTTTTTCTTAAAGCTTGAGGTCTTGCGAATATCTGGTGAAAATTTCAAGCTGAAATTCAAAAAACTAACGAAGTTACGGCTGATAATAATGGCATCTCCTTGTTTACTTTCATACATTGCTCAATTTTCAAACGCGTTTTACTCGATACCACGTTTTGAAAATCGGTGGCCAAAATATCTCGGCAACCACTGAACCAATGTACTTGTAATTAGCTAGTCTTTGTCGTAAGATTTTTTTAAGTGACTTAGTTTTTTTATCGGCATAATAAACCCGAAATTTTCCCTAAAAAACGCTATTTTAAATTCAAACGCCCGCTATTTTGTCAAAAATGTATATTTTCAAAAACTCCCACGTCAAAGACTAAATTACAGTGTCAATTTTGATAATCTTTTTGTTTTTTTTTAATTCTGACGATTACAGACGAAATGGGAGTGGTCACCGCGGAGGACCTTTTTTTCGGCAGTCGATAAAACTCGAGAATTTTCCGCCGATGTTGAATATTTTTTTATAATTTTTTTTTACATATTCTCATAAGCGTGTGTACTTTTATGTAGAAACGATACAAATACCATAATTTGTATAGGTTTTCTTTAAAAAAAATCACAAAAATTGCCCCGTTTTTATAATTCACCTATAAAAAATGAAAAGTTCCTCATTGCGTTGTAGTAAAAACGAAATTCAATTCAATTCAATTTAATTCAATTCAATTCAATTTATTTTATGATAATATGTACATGACAAACAAAATGTTTAAGGCATACATATTAGAAGTATATATCAAAAATGAAAATATTTAATAAATTAAAAATAACATAAATCTGGTCAAAGGTGTAGGAGAATCCCGCTTCTGAAAACCCCCTCAGACACATGGAATATATCAATACCCAAAGCGATTTTGTTCAGCATAGCTGTGGCTCTTCCAACAGGCATAACCATCGGCAGGTTGGTCCTGTGTATTGGAATGTGAAACAATCTATGCTGACGATGTCTAGTGTAATTATCAGGAACATACAAACCAATGCTCTGCATAATTTGAGGATTATCGATCATACCGCGCAACAATCGATAAAAATGTGTAATCAAATACACATTCCTTCTAGTCTCTAAACTATTGTAGCCAAGCATACCCTGGAGAAACTCGGTTGGGTAAAGCCAAGGATAATGCCCGTACTCTCTCATGTAGAGATATCTCAGAAACTTCTTTGTGAGGTATTGAGGTATGAGGTATGAGGTATGTGAGGTATGAGAAATGAATTATTGTGTTCCAGGGCGCCCACATCCACCCCGTTCCCGACTACATCCTGAGGTCCATCGAGTACAACAACGCTCACCCTGAACAGGAATCCTAAGGACAATGTACAAACAGTATCATCGACGACAGAGCAAAAAAATGCATCTCATTGCCAAAAAAAACTGCAATATAAAAAAAATAACAATTCTATAGGTCGACCACAATCAAAAGGTGGTGGACCCTAAGAAGAAAGCGGGGAAAGTTGCCTGGCAAGCCCTATTACAAGCCTCAATGTGATATTCCAAATAAATGTATATTTTTTATCATTGAAAGATTTGGCAGATACTTCGTGGTGCAACATTATAATTTCAAATATGTTTTATTATACTTTGTAATACACACACAATATGAGTTATTAAATTACAACTATAGTTTCGAGAGGAGCAGTCCCTCTCATCATCAGGTATAGATAATAACTAACTTAAATACAAAATTTATCAATCTAATTGGGTAGGTCAGGGGGGTCAGGGGGGCGCGCGGCAGGGAAGGGTATTTTTTTCGCCGAACAGCTCTAGGAGTGGTGAAGTGGACTGAAATGTGATATTATTTATTAATGTGTTTCCAGAATTTAAATTTTTTAGGATTTCAACGGTTTCCAAACTATTCATTATCCATCGTCTATGAGGAACCGAGTGGAGTAATTTTAATTTGTGACTATCGAAAGAATGATTGGTGTTAATTATATGATTGGCAAATTCGGAGAAATTGTTATTTTTTAAGCAGCGGCGATGTTCTTTTATGCGTGTATTTAAATTTCTAGTGGTTTGGCCTATAGACTTTTTGTAACCCTGACCTACCCAATTAGATTGATAAATTTTGTATTTAAGTTAGTTATTATCTATACCTGATGATGAGAGGGACTGCTCCTCTCGAAACTATGGTTGTAATTTAATAACTCATATTGTGTGTGTATTACAAAGTATAATAAAACATATTTGAAATGTATATTTTTTAGTTTAAAAAAGGTTACTTACTTACTAGAAAAACTTCTTTTGTGTTCATTTTTGCATATTTTTGGGCACATTCTTTTGAACGCGGTCTAGCTATATCACGAGGCGCAATAATTTAAAATCACTTACAATATTGTTGGTTTAGTTTCCAAAAATTCGGTACACGATTATGAGAAAATGGAGTATTATATATATTATTACAAATTTTTAATGCTGTCTAGATTTGTATTATATACAAATGTAGACAGTTCACAACGTATGTACAGTACAAAAATAAAAAAATAAAAAATTTAAAGCAATAATTCGTCCATGTTTTATTTCGAGAGAATATCGTCATCAGTGGAGTGGCAACAAATCATTTTCACCGCGGAAAATGAGGTAAATGGCGCCCCGATGCCACTGTGGACAATGGTAAATTGGCGTGCAGCGACTTTGGAACTAAAACCCGCCCCGCCCGCACCCTCGCCCTGTCATTCAGTTCATTCTCGTATTTGCGCGTGAGCTGTGACATCTTGATTTCCAATATACACTGAATTACGTCCAAAACAGTCTGGCAGCACCTTGCAGGTGGTGCAAGAACAATTGCCAATGAAATATTAAAGTTTTGTGAAGCTGAAAAAGCAGTTTGACAGGTTGGCAGATAGGGCGGTCGCCATTACAGGTTTTCATTCACATTCTTTAGTGTTGCCGGACCAAATTTCTATTAAAGGCTCTGACACCGGTCACCGGACACTGCGTACATTATGTATTGTGTAAATTTAATAAATTTACACCCTGGCAATTTCTGTTTCGCGACAGGGACGCCCTCCCTCACACGCCAATTTATACTGGCGGCACTCTAGCTGAAGCGTGGAATTGGCATAATTAGAATGAAAATAGGCTAAATGCGGAGCTTGTGTGAATAATCTTCGGTCGATAGGGAGAGGAATGGACAAATTAGAAGCGAAAAAGAAGAGAAAAAGTATTCGAGAAGTATTCGCTCGTATTTATATTATAAGATTTTCGAAACGAAACAAAGGTTTACGCACCCTGAAAGTCATTTGCAAGCGATGAAAGTCATTTCAGGTGTACCGCTGTGGGCTATATAATGAAGTCGGGCGTCTTTTGCATTTGCCTTTTTTTAACGCTCACGCTTAATAACACTTTGTTTTGTCGGCTTTCTATTATTCTTTAGTATTAAGCTTTCACGAATATTTGAGCCGACAAACAAGAAGTTATGTACGAAATAATTTTCAAAAAATGTTGCACGTGGGGTGTGAGATATGAAGTAAGTAATGTAAACATATCACAACACGTTTTTTAATAACGAAGTGTGCAGTCGAGGCAGAGCAGTCGAGGCAGAAGGAAGTGACGTCATCCTCACGATGAGCTAAAGCTCTCGTGTTTGCGACGGGCCGCCCAGAGAATGCGGCTCTCCTTGAAGGCGATCGATTGACCAGCTCCCGAGGACCATCTGCGACAGTATTCAAAATGGCCGCGCTAACAACTGTTTACGTTAGACGAGATTCATATTATACTGTTTTTAATCAAATTTAAAATTAATTCAATTTTAATCCAAATTAAAAGTTTTGGCTTGAGGCCACTATCAAACAGTGGATACGCCACACATAATCGACTTATTTACATGGTTTACGTTACCCCTTGTATGGAAAATATTTGTGTCGATAGAGTAACAAATGAACAAATCAGACGTGAATGCAACGCTGGCCGTAGTGTGGTGGACAGAATAAAGAAAGGAGTGCCGAGATGGTTTGGTCATGTGGAACGTACGAACGTGGAAAGGATGGTTAAGAAAATATACGAGGCGAGCGTTGAAGGCAACAGAATAGAGGGCGTCCGCGAAAGACCCGGCACGATCGGATACAACAAGTGTTTGAGGATGGCCCCGTTGAAAGCCGCTACAACCGTAGAACTTGTAAGAGAAGATGCACGAATGTGGCCGAAGCAAAAGTGGTGTGCCAGGATACAAGAGTGTGGCGTTCAATCCTCTCTGCCTGCCCCTGCGGGGAAACGGCGTGATGGTTAGTTGGTTATGTTACCCCTTCCCCCATGGATGATGGGATGTTCTCGGTGAAGCTCTGCGGGGTTATTTGGAAAACATTAATAACCTCGCAGGACTATATTTCTGACTTGTTTCTTGCAAAACGTTGGACCACCATTACAGTAAATTATATCGATTACGAAGAAGTCTCAAAGAGACGGAGAAAATACACTAGCTGAAAAAATGTATGTATACTACTAGCCCGTGAGAAAAGACTATACCTTGGCAAATCGATTAGTTTATCTCAGAATGTACTAAACGGCACATAGGATTAATTGTATATAATATATACAGCGACGATATTACAAATGTCTCACAAAGACGAAATTACATTTTTATGGGAAAGTAGGTAGGATTGTTGCAACATGTATACGAACGTGTCGTAAAATTTAAATATATACAACATCCAAAAAAATTATGGACACGGTATTCTATCGTGGGTGGAAATGGTGAACGTTGCATTGTGTAAAGTGATCACTAAAGCCAGCATTACGACAGGTCGCAAGCCCTATTTCGTCTCTATGAGACATCTATAATGTACAGGGTGTACCAGAGCTGGCAGCAGAAACTTGGCCGGTAGATTCGTGACTATTTTATGACTCTAAAATGTTCAAGCAACCATGACCTAATATCAATAGCTATGGAGATGTGCAATATCAAAGTTTGCATTTTTCTTCAATATTTCTGTCTTATTTTTTGCAAAAAGTTGAACTATCATTACAGTACCTTATATAGATTTTGAAAAATTCATTCGCTTTATTACAAGTCAAAAAAAATGATAAAAACCTTGCAAAAAAATAAAAAAAGTCATTTTTTATAAGGTTTTTATCATTTTATTTAAGTTGTATAGAAGCAAGTGAATTTTTCATAATCAATATAAGTTACCGTAATGATAGTTCAACTTTTTGCAAAAAATAAGTCAGAAATGCAAAAAAAAAAAATGCAAATTTTGATATCGCATATCTCCATGACTATTGATATTAGGTCACGGTCGCTTGAACATTTTAGACTCGTAACGTAGTCAGGAATCGTCTACCGGCCAAGTTTCTGCTGCCAGCTCTGGTGCAACCTTTATATTGATTGAAGAAGACTCGCTCAAAGTTTTTGATAGCGGCCACGACACATCCTGCATACAGACAGACAGACATTGTTTGTTTGTATCATAATATTATGATACAAATATAGAGATAAAAAATGTATATAATTAAACAGGATAATAAAAGGTGAAGAGTGGTTTCCTTGACTTTAAGAGATAATGTCCGGCGGAATATTCATAAATAGCAAATGTCCCCGTCGACACACACAAAACAACATTGGTGATGACGCCAGACCGTGAAAATGAATTTGCTACGCATCAATTTGAATGCAATTAAAATGCATCGGAAAGTCGGCACGTAGCGGAGTGCAAAGGCCGATTTAAATACATAATGTACCGTACCGGTGCGACGCGCAATCGCCAACTTGCACTGCCCGGCAACAGACGGCAGTGCAGGGTGTACGACACTGGGATTTTTTCTATTGTGTAATAATGAAACTAACCAACCATCGCGCCATTTCTCCGCAGCGGTAGGCAGAGAGGATTGAACGTCACACTCTTCTATCCTGGCACATCGCTTTTGCTTCGGCCACATTCGTATCATCAACTTCTCATACAAATTCAGCGGTTGTTGCGGCTTTTAACGGGGCCATCCTCAAATACTTGCAGTATCTGATTGTGCGGGGTCTTTCGCGGACGCCCTCTGTTCCTGTCGCCTTCAACGCTCGCCTCATATATTTTCTTAACCGTTCTTTCCTCGTTCACACGTCCCACGTGACCAAACCATCTCAGCACTCCTTTCTTTATCATATCTGCCACACTACAGCCAGCATTGCGTTCACGTCTAATTTGTTCATTCCACACTCTATCGACCAAAGATTTTCCACATAAGCGTCTTAGTGACCGCATTTAGTCTACTTTCATTCCTCTTTTGCCAATTCCAGGCTTTACTTCCATACATTAGGGTTGGCACTGGAACGCCATTATGTACCGCTAGTAATAATGAATTAGACAACAATTTTATCATTTCTTCAATAACAGCAAAAATAACTCTGTGGTAATGTTATTTATTTATTGATTTAATTTTTAAGAAAAAAACACTATTAGAACATAGATAAAGACTTCCATACCCACTTTTCCATATAAAAAATAGCTTCATCTCTAGGAGACATCTATAATATATCTTGATACATGACAACTTGATAATTGCGTTCTTGAAAAATTTAAAGACACTCAAAATATTCTGAATTAATTAAAAACCTTGCAAAAATTTAAAAAAGAATTTTTTCACAAAGTTTTTATCATTCTATTTGAGTTGTACGGAAGTGAATGAATTTTTCATAATCAATACGAGTCACTGTAATGATAGTTCAACTTTTTGCAAAATATAAGACAAACTTTGATATGATATTAATTAGGTCATGGTTTCTTGAACATTTTCGACTCATCAAGGCAAGAGTCCACCTGTAGAGTTTTTGCTGCTAGCTACGAGACACCCAGCATACGAGGCAAGTGTTGAAGGCAGCAGGAACAGAAAGACCTGGCACGATCAGACACAACAGATATTGGAGAATGGCTCTATTAGATGCTTCCGACAGCCGTAGATAAAAGATAAATGAATGTCCCCTAAATCTGTGCTTAGCCCCCATTTTTTTAAATATCATCCTTTTCCTTATTATTTAAAATCTAATTCATTAAAACCAAATTAATTAATCAATTAGAAAGACATACGGAAAAATCGAATCCACGAAAAAATATTTGCCTGCTACCGGGATTCAAACCGCGGATCTCATCCTATCCAGGGCAGAGTGTTATCCAATTACGCTATAGCGGCCTCCTACACTTCTGTGAATATCGACCTTATCTGTATGTCTCATTTATTAATTAATTAACAAATATTTTATCGTGGATTTGTTTTTTCTGTATGTCTTTCTATTTGATTAATTAATTAGGTAATTCTTTGATTTAATTTTAAAATTTCTTTCAATTTTCATTAAACGTTGTATCCTGATGAAGGGAACATCGGCCCCGAAACATGTTGATTATTCAACAAGTAGTGGTTTCATACAAAGTGTTTTCTTTTTATTAATATTGTGTATTTTAAATTCCACGGAAGCTGACATGTCCCGATGCAATATAATTAATACCAACCATTCTTCTGATTATCACAGACTAAAACTACTACACTCCGTTCATCATAAAGGTTTGATAACCAACAGTTTGGAAACCGTCGAAAACCAAAAGAAGTTGAATTCCGAGAAAAACTCATAAACATCACATTCTTACAAAAGACTCCGCTGCTCAGCATCTTCCTCTTAAAGACCGCACAAAAAAATTACCCCCACTGCTCCGCGACGCGTTACTCTACTCAAATATTTTCATAATTTCTATATTTAGGTTAGTTATACGATGATGAGAGGGACCGCTCCTCTCGAAACTATAGTCTTGTTAAATTTAACTCAAAGTGTGTGCGTTACAAAGTTCAATTGAGTTTAAATTGAAACATCGTCGCACCACAAAATAACTGCCATATCAATTTATAATACATATTAACAAAACTAACATACAACTTAAATGGTGGTCAGTTTAAACGTGCCAACGACTCTAGTCAAATATCGCAGAAAACATTGGGAAACATATAAAATTGAGAAATAATTCAACATCTCTTTCATAAACTTTCTGCCGTGTTAAATACAGATAAGAGTATCCGTAACGTAGATTAAATAAAAACATATTTAGAATTCAACATGTCAATTGAAGATAATATTTAAATAGTATCTCAGTAAATTGGCGACTGAAAATCAAAAATTCCTACCTTGCTCGCAAAGAACGTTGACGGCTTCCAGCACCCTCTTGGTGTAGATGCACGGCTCGTAGTTGTCCATCTCTTGAGTCACCACGGAGCATACCCTGGATGCGGAAGAACCCAAACATTATTAAGCGGTTGGACCGTCTTAAAGCGATAGAAAATCCGTTCACTTATCATTTTCAAAAATATAATTTCTTTGCTTTACCTTATAGCATATACATATAGCACATAAAGAACGTGTGGGATTGGTGTGTACGAATTGACCTATTTGTAAGGTCGAGAAGCTACCCCCAAACAATGCTGCTTCGTTGAATAAATGTTATCAAGGGTCACCACTCCGTTTATATGCAGAGTCGAGATCTCTGGCGTTGCTGATGAGATTTCAAAGTCGCGATGGTTTAGCGGAATCTATTGTAAAGTGTAGACAATGTATAAAAATACAATTGAGGTATAAAAGGTACAAAGTATATCGACGGTTATAATGACACAGTTGAGTATTCGAACGGAAAGGGTTTCCGCCGTACCAAGAAGTCACGTAGAAGTGAGATGATGTATGTGGTGCGTCGGACATCTTATAGTCGATTCGCACAAAGGAATTGCGAATTCTCCTCTCCTCGTGCCCGGGGTTGTGCTGACCCAGAGGAGTGTCATGCCCTCTGCTTTTGCCGCGTTACCACATTCCACGGCATACTTCGCTCGCCTGCCGGGCGCCTGGATATCGGCGCGTGTTGCTATGGGCGTGTGTCATCAACCCCTGTCGCGTAGGTGTGTCGTATGTGTCACCTAGATGGGCGGCTATCTGTATTGTGGAATGGCTTCCACAAACGGATAACAAGGTACGTGGTTATAAGACATGTATGCGACCTATCCTTATATACAGCATTGAATCGAGGGCAGACACTGTCAAGACATAGAGGACTCTGTATGCTATTGCTGGGAATATTCTGCATGATCGCGTGAGGAATACAGCAATCCGGGAAGTCTGCAAGGTTCAAGATATGTGCATAGCTCTGCATGGTGTACCAGATGCACCGGGCCCACCAGACAGACCCACGAAGCGATGAAGAGATAGCTGGAATTCAGCATCACAAGAGGAAACTCCTGCGCAAAGAGACTCTTGAAGAAGAAGATCTAAGAATAATTTGAGTCATCATTCATTTCATAAATCCTAAAATTTGACGAGTTATAGCAATTTGAAGCTCACATAGCAGGTGAATGTGTAAACAATTTTTTTTTCTTTATGGCTGGTGGAGAAAATATCTCAAAAATTATCAAGTAGCGCAAAATTCAAAATGTTTTTTATTGGGTCCATTGAATTTTGAATTGACGAGGTTCTACTGTATTACGTATCATCATTTAAGAGTGCAGATAACAAAGTTCTGAACACTGAATATTGTGTCAAATCAGACCATGGAAGAAGTGAGTTACCTGGAGGCTCTGCCCCTGATGGCGCCGGCGGTGCGGTCCAGGGAGTCGGCGTCGCCCTCCTGCAAGGCGACCACGCATTTGTTCACGTCCTCCAAGATGTGGTTCTCTGAAAAAATATGGAAAATTCGCTTGATTTTAAGTAGACAGAATCGGAATTCCAACAGTCGTGAGTATGCTGATTACGTACCCAACCATCTAGGGTCAAATTAGAAACTAATTAAAATAATAAAATGTTTATACTATTCAGTGTATAAGATTAACTTGCAGAAAAAACTAAAATGGTGCAGAAAAAGCACTAAATGCTTGTCCACAAAACATAAAACTTGTGGTTCAAATTTCTGCAAAAATGTTCTCAGATTTTCACGGCCATTCAGAATCTTCTGTGTATACTTTTCTGGGATATTCTGCCGTGCATATGTGACCTCTATGGCCGACTTTTCAGATCCCATTGCAGGGTTCCTGGCTGACGAGCCGGCAAGCGCCTAGAACGGCGCCTTGCAGTATTACAACCCACCCCGGAATCCCCCGCTGGGTCCCGAGACCAGGGTCGCTGTCCCCTTGTCGCTGCTGGAGTAACTGCAGATTCCTCTGCTGGGTCTCCAGACCAGATCCTCTGTGACTTACGTTTTAAGCTCGCCAAAGACTCGGACTTTAGATCAGTAAGATCTCTTTGCGATGTCTGACTTGTATTCAGGATAACGCAGAAGATACCAAAACATATGTGTTCTGAAGTATTTGAATAACTCTCTAATATTTTATTTGTGTTTTTCGCCAGAGTTGCCATCTCTTAATAAAATTGTGCTTCACCCTTGGGGTACTTGATATAAAGAAGAACACCTTTCGTGTGCGTGTTGTAACTATGGCTGGCGCCATCTTTTGGCAAACTTTGGCCCTAGTTCCTTAGCTGTCATCAAATCAGAAATGGCTTTTTAGAGCCATCTATGGAATTGTTTCGAGAATAAAATATGTTGACGCTGTATTATTTAACTAATATTTATTTTCAAGAATCTTTACTAATGCACAGCTTTTTTGCTTACATGCACGCCACTGGCATTAATGGCACTGGTAAACAAGTTCTTTAGCCAGCAAGTTGTTTGTAAAATAATGTTTATGTGTAACATGGCCGTGAAGTAAGTGAATGTAAATCATCCAATATAAATAAACTAGCTTTGCCCGCGTGGCTTCGCACGTGTAGATTTTTAGAACACTATTTGGATCGTCATAGAACTTTCGCGAACCTTCTAGAACATTCTCACAGGAACCTTCTAGATATACCGACACATTCCACCACTTAGTTTAGAACCTTGTAGAACTTTCGGGAATTTTCCAGAACCTTCTCCTTCCAGAACTTTCTAGATCAGGTTTTTCCGGAACCCTCTAGACTCACCGACACAGTCGGCGCGCCTATTTTGAAACAATCTGAAGCGTAGGGGCCTTCCCATAACAAAATAATGAGCTAGAAAGTACATTTTCATCACCCACTCCCATCCACGCACAGCCACCCCCACCAAGCTCGCATATTTTCGATGGGACACCGAGGGTTATCCACCACCATAACCACCGGTGGGTGGTTGTGGCTGGTTGTGGAGAAAACTTGGCGGGTAGGGAATCATGTTTTTTATATATATATATATATATTGATTAATAAATTCTTCTATTTAGAGGACCAGGGATCTCACTCACCGCTGACCGCCAAGAAGTCATCGATGGTGGTGATGTCGTCCACAGCCTCCGTGAGCAGCCTCACCCCGAGCTCCCAAGCGCGGGCAAACACCTCGGCGTTCTCCTGCGCCACGCGGCTGCGCGACCGCGCCGCCAGCACCCGCGCAGCATTGATCACCTGAGGATAAAGATTAATGTAAATACCGGGCGAGGATACCATCAACACGACACTATTTTACATATTGCAAACACCGAAAAGACCCTAACATAGCGGGTTCACAATGGATCCCGAAACTTGAATTACGTACAGTAAAATATATTCAGCAAAATAGTCTGTCTATCCGGTGACACCATCAGAATAGAGCAATGTACCAGGTGTCTAGTAGCTGGCAGCAAAAACAGCTACATTCAATTTTGAGTTGAAACTATTCTTTACACTTTGGGTGTAACGTCCACAATTACGGAGATAAACGAAATCAATATCTGCATTTTTTTTCTCAATATTTCAGATTTATTTTCAGTAAAACTTTGGGACCATTACTTTATATGGAATATTAAAAATTTATTTGCGCACATACACGTCGCATAAAGCGTCTGATACACATGCTTGTGGCACGTGAGCATGCGCAGTATCGACTTTGACAGTGGCATGCTTATTAGTGGCATGTGTGTACGACTTGCTAGAAATGAGCATGCCACCTAGTGGCATGATCAAAAATCAACCGCCGGTTGATTTATAAGCATGCCACTGTCATTCACCATAGAGAAGGGGTATCTTTGGAGCATGTGTGAACAGACTTGCTTATTTATGAGCATGCTTATGTCATTCGCGGGCTTCGCGGCTAGTATTATCGATGCGATTTTCTCAGTCCGCGACAGATGAAACAAATATGGCGCGTTGGGGAGATGATAAAACATTACTTTTCGTGACTTATTATAAGAATCACGAATGTCTGTGGAATACTCGGTCACCGTTGTGTAAAAATAATATAGTGAGAAATAATGTTTACGAAACTTTATTAATAGGCATGAATGATTCAAATCTTACAATAAAAATTATATAAACTAAAATCAAAAATGTGCGGATGGAAACTCGGGAACTTTTTTGATTTATTGGTTCACTTGAATTTTCTATTTCAGTTTGCAAAGTTTCCATTTTGAACAAGAGCGTCTCTATTCTATGACAAGAGCATGCCACTAATAAGCATGTGTGTTTGATTGTTAGCTTTGGGCATGCTTATTTATGAGCATGCCACTAATAAGCATGCCAGTAATGAGCAAGTGTGTACAGTTGTTAGGGCATGCTTATTAGTGGCATGCTCATTAGCATGCCAGTAAAGAAGCATGTGTATCTGTACCTTAAAATGACAAAACCTTACAAAAAAACTTTTTTTAAATGTCGGCAAAATTTTTATCATTTTGTGGAGGATCTAGGCCTGCCCGGACTCTACTCCCTCGAGTGTGCCGATTGACCAATCGCGCCCGATGCGAGCCACCAATAAGAAGGTACCGGCAGGCAGCACGCCGGTACCACCATTACTCTTTCGCCGACCGCCGTAACTTACTCATTTTAGTCCGTCATTCATCATTATTCATTTTTTTACGCTTCAACAGGCCAGAAGGCCCAATTACAGAAGCGAAGTACATCACAAAACACCCAGGCTTGAGTAAATCACATAGATTAAATTGTGACCTCACCGGGAATCGAACCCGGAATCCTCGGCGAGAGAAGCCTCATAGTGCAGTGTCATCCACTGCACTATGAGGGCCACCAATGTGGTTCCAAAACAGGCAGTTAAAACTGGGCAAAGTATTGATTTTGAATTCTTGGTTTGGTCAAAATTGACATTTTCTTCCATTTTCTTGGATTTGAATTTTGGACAAAATTTTACAGAAGCATTATTCAAGATTACATAATAATAAAAAAAATGAAGAAAAATAAAGATTTGTAGCATCAGGAGTGAAAAGACTGTCACAGGTGTAGATTTTGTTATTTTTTTAAATGCTCATAATTTATAAACACATGACTTCTGATAACTATTATCACCCGATTTCGGTTTGACGTCGAGATACGGGACACCCTGTATAACTTGTACCACGTTCAGGAATAATAATTTTAAATACGTTTCGACAAGCTGGTTGTTTTTTGTGATCATCACCATCTATTGACGATTGAATAACGAACACAGCGACATCTCGAGGAGAAAGCCGTAATCGACACGGGAAAACAAAATGGAAAAGTCGGCGTGCTAATGCTCACCTGCGGACAGAGGTTCTCGATCTGGTTGGCGGCGTGGCGGACCATCTTCACGCCATCTTCGTTGTTGGACATGGAGCACACGAGGTTCGCGACCTGCGGACAATGTGACGGAGTTCGTTATTAGCACCACACAGCGAAAGTGGAGCGAGGCAAAACAATGTGTTAATAATGATATTTATTAAAATTTAATTTATTTTAAATTTCATTAAAAAAAAAATTCAACAACATTACCTCTACGAGTTTGTTTGCGTGCTCTGTGAAGACGATGGCGTACTCCTCGACTTCCTTCTCCTGGCCGTTCCTGGCGGCCTCCATGAGGACCAGCAGCGGCACGTTGGTCTCCAGGAAGCTGAAAGATCAGAACGTATGCTCAGTTGGCTAATAATATTTATGTCAAATGCAGTTAATATTCACTTGCTGTCGAGAAAGGGAAAATATTTCATAAGCATGTTCAGTGCGGCATTGAAATTTACAACAAGTAAGAGATGGCTAAAAACAGATATCCGTCCCAAAATACGCATAGAAAGCAAAACCTAATCTAACTTAACCCGTCTTGCCCAAGTTGTGACGATTGAAGCGCGTGTACATACTGTAGCGGTACATAATGGAGTTCTGGTACCGACATTAATGTATGGAAGTGAAGCCTGGAGCTGGCAGAAAAGGAACGAAAGTAGATTGAATGCAGTGGAGATGAGATCCTTTAGACGTATGTGTGGCAAATCCATGTATGACAGAGTAAAGAATGAAGATTATTAGGAACGAACGTAAAGCTGATCTTAGCATAATTACTAGAATTAAAAAAGGGTCGCTCAGGTGGTTTGGGCATGTTGACCGAATGAATGAGGAAAGAATGGTAAGAAAGATATATAATGCAAGTGTTGACGGCTCCAGACAGAGAGGGCGACCACGGAAGACGCGGCATGACCAGATTAACCAAGCTTGCAAGCGAAGATGTACGAATGTAGATGAAGCAAAAGTTGTATGTCAGGACAGAAGAGTACGGCGCTCTATCCTTTCTGCCTACGGCGTGGTGGTAAGTTAGTTACATACTGTAACGAAATGGTAAGCAGAATGAATTGCACACAACACTATGGAATGCTCTAGAACACCCTACTCGCAATCTAGCAGCGGCGTGCAGTGGGTATAAACCTAGGTTACGCTGTCACCGACTATATACCTATATTGAAAATATATATATACGCATATACCTATGAGGGTATATACATTTTTAAAATTTTTTAACTATATATAATGAACTATTTTGAGTAGTTTCAATCCACAAAAATAACTGCACTATAAAAGAAGTATTGTAAACAATATTTCCTAAATAAATAAATATTTTACATAGGCATAGCTAATATGGCGAAAAATTTCAATATATTTCGAAGACAATTTATATATAATTAAATCGGGAACAATACTAATATCAGATATACGTTTCTTTTCACAAAAATAAATCAAACATTTTATGATATGACAGGTGACAGATGATATTTGTCGTTTTCGTATTTACATTTACCATAGAAAAGACATAAAATTTACACCGAAAAGTTTTGGGTGGAATTTGTAAAAAATAACATTTCTGCATGACGTGCGCCTGGCATAGGACCTTTCGAAGAAGGACGCTACTACACAAAACTCGCAGCATTAAAAATGTAGTGTTTTTTTTCTCAACTCGACTATATCTGTGGAACAAATTGGTTGGCGAAATAAATGAAGAATTGACATGAAGCACAGAAAAGCACAGAAAAGTCGGAAATAAAACTTCTAGCCGTAGGACGGAGGAATTATGGCTAGAATTTTAAATCGAAAAAAACAGATACGTCACGTTAAATGGAAACGTCAGAAATAAAACTTCTAGCCATAGGACGAATTACAGCCAGAATTTTAAATCAACTTTTTCTTAAGATAAGGATTATTTAATTAATATTTGTTTCTCGGAATCTTTACTAATGCACAGCTTTTTTGCTTGTATGCGCTGCACGCCACTGCAATCTGGGATTATGTATAACACGTGGGAGACACCTAGAACAGCCTAGAACCGACGGGAACCTTCTCCTTAACAGCAGAAATGAAAAGAACGTTTCAGAGGATTCGAAAAATCTATATTTTTGACGTTTCTACCAATGCGATATTAGCAGCTAACCGTGGCGAAAACAGTGTTATCATCATGAGTTGTCAACAAAGCGGCAGATAATTAAATGGAGTGTCAGCTTTTGTGCGATAATTGAACAGAAATTTCTCGAAACAATAAACAGTTTATAGACGAGCGATAAATAGCGAAATAGTGTGAATTTGTACATTTCTTTTGTTGTAGGAGCATACTCGAATTCTTTACCTTTGTACTTCATTCGGCTTTGCTTTTGTACAGGGTTCGAAAAAATCTGATTTTTATAATAAAAATCAAAAAGTCAGATTTTTTTATATATATCAAAATTGGATGTGTATCCAAACTTTATTTCTCTTTACTACTACTACTACTTTATTGATACAATCGAAATAATTAAGAAATTTATTTTGTATATGAATTATTATTTATTAAATAAATGAATTGCATACTGAAAAAAGCTAATATATGCAATTATTATATATAAGTTATGAAAGTTGCTCTTTCTAATGTAGTGTTATGGGTGTTTATTTCTTTGAGCGAAATAAAAAATGTATTATATGAAACAAAATAAAATAAAAAATAACCGTAGCACTTTTTAGAATACAACTAGCGCCATCTAGTAACAACTGCAAATATCAAAAAAAAAACCTGTAGCCCTTAGTTTTTAACGCAGATATTAAAAAAAAATAACCTGTAGCACTTTTTAAAAAACATCTAGGGCCATATAGTAACGACCGCAGACATTAAAAAACATCTAGGGCCATATAGTAACGACCGCAGACATTAAAAAACATCTAGGGCCATATAGTAACGACCGCAGACATTAAAAAAACAATCTGCAGTACTTTTAAAATACAACTAGCGCCATCTATTAACGACCACAGAAAGTTTTTTTGGATATATATCAAAGGTAAAAATCAAGCCATAAATATTATGATATATATCTGCGGATATATATCCTCGAACCCTGATTTTGATAATAATATTTATTACATTGTCATTTTATAAAAATTGAATTTTCTAGCGACAGGTGGCAGGAAAATGAAACAGGCAGATAAATCCGAGTTGCGGCCGGCGATGAGCTCACCTGTCAGAAACGTGGTCCACGACGGCCTTACGCAGCTGCCTCCTCAGGTCCCGAGTCTTGCGGCCCATCTGGTCGATGGCGCGCTCCAGGCCGTCCGACTGCTCCTTGTTCCCGGCCTGGAATAATCGCACATTTGGTCAATCACAATATAGTCAATATTTTACGGTCACACTTCTTTGCGTTTGCAATCATCTTGTGTATCGGAAGCTTTTCACACGAAACAAAAAAACCTTTGAGTCGGGTAAATTACGTCATCCAAAATCAACAGAATCACATTAATTTTCAAATAATTGTAATTTTTAAACAGGGTGTTTAGCAAACTTATCCGAGATATTGAATAGTGATGCAACGAATACGAATACTCATATTCGCCGAATAACTGAACGCAACGCAAATTACGGTTTGGCTGTGCACCGTGTATCCAAACACACCTACACACTCATTTATCGGGAATTCCCCTAACATTGAATGAATCGATTTGTTGAGTTCTCAAGTTGTCAATTGTCACTTATTTCACAGCATAACATGAGTTCTTTCATCTAGTTTTGTTGGGTTGTTAATTAGGTTAGGTGCTCTTTTCATGTAGTTTTTGTTTAGTAATACGTATTGTTCGTTCCATTTTAATTCCGTTGTGTGTAAAAGTGTTAACTCATATAAAATAATTTCAAATTAAATCTAATAACATGGAAAGAAACTTGCCCGCAAGTATTTTCCATTAAAGCCGTCTACCGTCGCCTCAGAAATATTATTTTCGACCAATGAGAATGTACCAACGGATAAAAGAAGTTACAAATGTTGCGCTTTTTGAATAAAAATTTGCCGGTGGTAAATTTAAATTATTAAATCGTTTAGTGAAAAAAAAAGAACGGTGGTGTATTTTTTACCTTGTTGAATTATTTGTACTCGTATTCGCCAAACAGTAGGTTTGATATTCGTATTCGTGAAAGTAGTATTCGTTGCATCACTAATATTAACCTTTTAAATGCAAGGGGTTATAAAAAATATATTAACACACGAGCTAATGGCAGGTTTCAGTACAACGCTATAAGAATTAAGGCAGGATTGTACTTTAAGTGCTCGAAAGAAAAGGCTATTTTTATGAATTTTTTTATGAGATTATGAATAAAGGCATTAATGTAGGATTTAAGTAGGCCTTATAAATACACTCTTGAAACACTCGAAAAACAAATTATTATACACCAGCTGTTCGTACCCGGCGTTGCACGGGTTAAGGATTAAGTTAAAAATAAATTTGTGGGGGCAAACAAAGGCTCCATTATTTTGCAAAGCTTTTAATAAAAACAATGTTTCCATTCAATCAACGCTGGGATGGATTAAATGTCCTGGAGGGAAGTGTGGTCTACGTTACCCGCAGGGTTTTAAAGAATAAGTTTGCAAAATTTGGGTCAGATCATTCAAACGGTGTAGATTTGTAAAGAAAATATATTAGAGGAAGTGAGGAAATGTCATCTATGCTACCCACTGGGTCCTGAAGAATATGTGTGCAAAATTTGGGTCAGTCACTTGCTAGTGATATATTGAACCTAAAAATTCAAAATCTTTCTGTTTTGGATGGATCATTTTTGAAATTTACACATACTAATCGAGGCATTGTATTCAAATGGTGTTTTTGTATGTTTAAAGTGCATTAAATATATAATTAAATTTAATATATTTCAAGAGTGTACTTATTAAGCTTAATAAAACCTTTAAAAAAATCAAAAGAATAGTCTTCTTTCATGCGCCCAAAGTAGAATCCCGTCCATGACCTAATATCAATAGTTATGGAGTTATGCAGCATCAAAGTTGGCAATTTTTTTTCCAATATTTTTGACTTATTTTTTGCAAAAGGTTGAACTATGGTTACAGTAACTTATATCGATTAAGAAAAATTTCCAATTGGAATTTGAAGATTTTTATCATTTTATTTGACTTGCATTAAAGGGAATGATTTTTTCGTATTGGATATAAGTAACTCTAACGATAGTCCAACATTTGAAAAAAATGAGTCAGAAATATTGAGAAAAAAAATGCAAATATTGATGTCGCGTATCTTCATAACAATTGACATTAGGCCATGGTTGCTTGAACATTTTTGACTCCTTATCAAGGCAGGAATCCGCCTGTAAAGTATTGTGGACTAGCTCTGTTACACCCTATATAAATAAGGGATATAGCGTTGGAGTGTTGAAAAACGATAAGCGACAATATTTAGACAAACTCAAGCGTGGGAGCAAGGTCGTGTCTGTTGTGCGGGATCGGTTAGCGCCGAGGGAACACAACAAAAATCGAGACACAACACCCATATCACTTACCCCTCAGTATTGTCGGGAAGATGTTTCTGAATATAATGAAATTGTTTTCCAATATTGCTATACCGATAACCTGATAACTATACAAGCTAATAATTAATTATAAATGAAAACACTGTTTTGTTTTTTGCACTGCTATTATTTGATACTAGTTACGGAAAGCGTCTGTTTCCCTTCGGGTGAGCGTAGACTGGATTGTGTGGGAGTGTGCGTCCAGTGTATGGGCTGCGGGTCCAGTGGAAGTGGATGGGGCATCTGGGTGGTGGGAGAGAGGGAACATTGCGAAAAGGATGAGGTGAGGGGGTTGTATTTGATTATTGACGATATTCAAGATATATCATAGATGTCTCACAGAGTCTGAGCTATTTTATGTGGGAAAGAACGTAAGGGGCTTACAGCCTGTCATTGGCCGGATTAAGTGACAAATTTTTTATAATATAAGTTTGTATTAACACTTTTCATATTTTTATATTTTTGGGTTATTCAAATTTAAAATAAAAACTAACCCATAAAAAACAGGTTTTTATTATACTCCCTTTCTCATTGAATCAGGTTACGTGCCTACTGCACTCGTCAGGGTATTGATTCCAATTTGAAAAAACCATTAAAATTTGTAAAAATCCAAAATTATACTATAATTATTTAATTTTTTTAAACGAAATTTTTTTAAATCTTCTTTATCATCGCCACGAGTCTGCCTGCAAACTTTCAGCTTGATTGGATCATGGGAAAAGGGTTAAAAATCGATCCAAAGTTTTTCCGGCAGAAAACAAACCGCAAAAGAAAGGGAGTAATGAAATTTCAATTTTTAATTTTAAGTGTCCCTACTCAGCCAGTCTGAGTAAGTGGTAGTGGCACAATTTTACCCTCTCCGCTACTAATTTTTTTTAAATATTTTAACCCATCGGCAACATCGGTACCGTGCCGGAGTCGCCTCTACATAAATAATAAACAAAAATAAGGGGGGCCCTTATCAGGGCTGCTTATAAAAATTCTGTTCGCAACGGCGTGTGAACACGGATGAGGCTCGTCTCGAAAATTGATGAAAAACAGTTCAGAATTTACCACAGAGGGTGTTACAACTGATTTCCTATTGTATTTTATATCATCATGATCGTAGAACAATGACGTATGTGCAAAAAATTCCTTATCGACTTTTTGGATCGTTAAAAAATGAAAAAAAGAAGCCATCTAATGGTATATAGAAAGCGTATTTTTTCTCATTAATTTAAACGACTTCGTATAACGACGGTTCTGATTTACGATCGTAGAACAATGCGGCAGTATAAAAACGTCGTTGTACTGCGCTGACTGTATTTGAGGTTTGAAAGGTATCAACTTTAAATAACTAACCCAAGTTTGGAAGGAAAATCTTTTGTAGCTATCGAGCTAAAAGTGTCTTTATGTAAATGAAACTTCAAAGTGCTCTCCTGCAAACTTGAGAAAAATCACATGCTTCGTTATTCTACGATTGTGACGATATAGTGATATTATGTACTTGAATCTTTTTAACTACATATCTGTTTTATGTGATTTTTTTTATTGTGTATTTTGTAAAAGCCCATATGGGCGTTAAATAAATAAATTATCGATCTGACACATGAGACACAGAGAGATCAAAATGTCGTCCGTGTACACGTGCCGGGGGATGACAGCGTCGTGCTATTTCTAAAATAATTGCGTGTCGGTATTCAGTGTGCAGTAAACACGATCGGACACAGGGCAAGGACACTTAAAGCAGTGCGTAAGGGTGCAAAACTTGGATTAGAACCATTACCGTCACTCCCGCACGAAGCGCTTGCAACTGCCGGACCGCGGGAGCGGGGCGCACAACAGAACAACACATCAATTAGACAGAAAACACCGTGAACAGCGGCGCGACTGGCGTAACGCAAACATTGGTAAATCAGATTTCACGGCGTACATTTTGATTACAGTTTTCTGGAATGTTCAAGGATGTGTACAAGACCTTTCAAGATATCACTAGATTATGATCTCTATTAATGTTCCCCGGATCTTTACAGATCTTCAGTGCTTCCTTGAGAAGTTAGGTGCAAATTTCCCAGGATCTTCAAAATGATGGTTGACGAGCACTTACTTTCTGGATACCACCATCTTTCCGGACACCGTGGACAATAATACACCTTCCTTTCGACACGGTATCGCAATATCAACACTCGCAGCAACTCAGTCCCGATGACAGACCCCAAAATGTAACCCGAAACGTCAGCCAGAAAGGTCATGTACACATGGCAGAAAATCCCAGAAACACTCATCAAAAAGACAAGCAAAACTGTGTTTACAGAGTCAGTAATGTTAACTCTGACGCAAAACATTTTGATGACGTGGTGATCGCGTTACGCCAGCCGTACTTCAAATGAAATGAAATCAAAACATCCTACAGAGAAAACAAGATGTTTTCCTATACTGGGTGTGTACCATTTCTTGTATGGCACATCGCTATTACTGCTAACTGTTAGTTTAGTTCTTATTTTCCAAATTTAATAATGAGATTTAAAACATAGGTCGAATTTGTTCCTTCTTGTATTGAAAAATAATCAATACAAGAATGAGGAAAAAATAACTTTCCTTCCACCTCTATTGAATTCATTGGCAATGTGAAAAAATCTATTTTGACAAAAGCAATGAAACCTTATTAAGACAGTAAGTAACTCATAAAAAATTTATACTGAAACGAAATATTGCAAATGTATGGAAGAAGTTTTCGATATTCTAGTACAGGGTGTCCTAGAAACAATAGTCCAAAAACAACCCACGGTCAGGGGACAATGCTGGCAAACCGTTAGCCGATAGAACATTTTTTCACAGCACTCTTTTGAATGTCACAACATTTTTTTGTGCAAAAATTAAAAAACGTTTAAAAAATAGCCATAAAGTAAAAAATGCTTGCACATTATCAGGGCATACGAGCGGAAAATTTCATTACAATAGGTTGAGTATTTACGGCACAGTGATCATTTCTCAAAAATTGCAAACATAAAAAGTGCTGGATTTCAGTCAACCCTGTTTGACGCTCAATAAGTTGCTAATGATGTCTCCTGAATAGAAGTTCTGTTTGGACTAATTTCTCTAGGACATCCTGTGTATTATTTAAAGCCTTAATCTAATTTTGCGCTTCAAATACTGTCCAACGACCCACATTTAAGAATTGACCCAATATGTGCGATTTTATCGCATTTCGTTTCATGGCAACAAAATGTAAATAAATCATATTTTTAGACCATAAGGCCGGCGCACCAATACGCAGATCTTCCGCTGCGTCTCTTCAGTCGCAGAACGCCTGTATTTCTTATCCTATACACTACATTCTACATTTCTTTTCATACACTACGCGCTTATCAAACACTCTACGCGGATGATCGGTCGACCCATTTGTTGGTCGATTTTACGTGACAGAAAAGACGCAGCGGAAGACAGGCGCAGTGTGGCGCCGGCCTAGAAGGGTTATAAAAGCAAAGACAGCAATATCCAACTGAGATAAACAAAAAACCTACATCTAATTGGATTTTTTTTATAAAACAATTGCCTCTTCAGTTTTCCATTTATACATGTGTATAAATATTTATCTTTTGAATATGGACATTGCTGCTTTTGCTATTTACATAATTAGATATTGCCATCTTTGCTATGATGTTTCAGTCTAAAATCAACATCAACTCTCACTTTAGTATGAAGCGGCCATTTTGTCACGCGGCGCATCCGTGGGGGTTGATTGGCTAAAGTGGATATTTCTGCCTTTGCTTTTATACCTCTCATAAGATGCATGTTTATAACCAAATTAAAAAGAAAGACATACAGAAAAATAAAATATTTGGCTGCTACCGGGATTCGAACCACGGATCATCTACTCCTTTCCGGGGCAGGTGCGTTATCCAATTACGCTATAGAAGCCTTGTATATTTCCCTGAATATATCGACCTTATCCGTAAGTCTCATTTATTCATTGATTAACACTTATTATCCGATTTTAGAGCAATTCACTTTTTCTAATATATTTTTTCCCAGATTTGATTTTCCTGTATGTCTTTCTAAGGCCCGGTTGTTTCAAGTTCGATCAAAGTAAGCGGTCGATAAAAGCATAGATTTTTACGAAAACGGATCGTCTGATTGGTGGAGAACGTAAAATTTCAGTTTAAACTCTACGCTTACTTTGATCGAATTTGAAACAACCGGGCCTAATTGGTTTTAAATTTCACAGAACTTTGTTCTGAAAAAATTGCAACTTCACTATAAGAATGTGTTCTCGAATATAACGCATGTTAACTTTTAAAATATTCATTAAAATTTGTATTTCGTCGTATGATCTGAAGTTAGGCGATATATGGTAGGCCTTCTGAAATTACGCAATAGTTCCTATATTTTGTTGCAGTGACATAGTTGAATAAATTAAATGTAACATTTAATTTTCAATGTTAATCAGAGCTGCGAAGTCGGAATCATCGGAAACCGGCCAACTCTCTCTCTCTCTGTTAAAAATGACGCTATATTTTAAAACTCTTTCTCTGTATTTTAATTAATTAAATGCGTGTAGTAACTTATAATGTAACGAACGTGTTCGCTTTAAGAGCCTGTAAGCCGTAAGAATCACCAGTAAATTCATAATACACATTGAAAATTAATTTGTCGCGCAATATGTAGCTCTCTGTCTGATTGACTGTGTCAAAGAGAAGGATTAATTTCCAAATAATTACGTCGACACTTACATTTGTCATGTACTCCTGGAGAAGATCTTGCAGGGCCTGTCGCACCGCGTTGCACTCCGCCACGATTCTCTCGCGGCGCTCGTCCCTTGAAACACACCGTCGGAAAACCATCAGTAAGAAAAGGAAATCTTCCGTGAATTATGAACAGTGGATCTTGTAAAAGTACAGTGGAATCTGACATCATCTTGCACTGCGAACGTGTATTGTGTGTCCAAGAAATGTATTTGTAATTTAAAGCACTATAATATCAAAGCGAATTTTCCTATAAGCTGATTCTAAACTGTTCACATGAAATTGACTAATTGTTATGTTTACTGGCGCATGGAACTCAGTCGAGTACTCTTGCACCAGTCCCTCATACATTATACTTTCTAGTCCCAGGGCATTCAAAATTTTTGTTCTCTTATTTATTACACTTCAGTATTATACGCATCGCTCTGTTAAGTACTATTTTAAGTTTCTTTAGCATTCCTTCGTTGCTTATAAATAATATACTGGAACAACAATCTAAGTGCGGAAGAATCATTATATTGTCTAATATTATTTAATGGTTGACCGTTCCCAAAATGCCTTTTCATATCTTCATTTTCTAATTTGACATTGTGTAGGATGACTTTCACCGTCGCTTCGACAGAATCACCGCCATCTGTTGGCTAACTGAATATTTTATCTTTCTGTGCGGCTTTCGTAAGGAACCGATCCAATGACATTTCTTCTGTCTCCTTTTGAGAATTTTGCAGAAATGTGACATTGCATTATCAAACAGATTCATCGCTCACATTCTTATTTGGATGGCGTTTTTCTACAAAATTTTGCTCAGTTGTGATGCCTGACAGACAAATTCAATACTCGTATCGCGAGATTTGACTCTTACATAGAGTTAAAAATTATTTTAAAAATTTGGCATAAAACTTGATATAAATGCTTCAAACCGTGTTTTACCTGGTGCAAGAAGAGTCCGCCATCAGCGCGGCTCCCGATATGATGGACTCCAGACGCTCCTCGAGGGAAGGCCGCGTCCTCACCTCGCTGTAGGCCAGTGGCTCCATCACCATGCGCTCCTGTAAAACCAAAAAAGTATGCAAACGGAAATACCGAGACTAATCATCTTCGTAAGATGATAGCGATGAAGATTCAGGAAATTTTAGCACGTTCTAACAGTAGTTCAAATGTGTGATGCGGAGTGGACACGGATAAGACCAGTTTAGTCGGAGGATACGTATCAGTGAATCTGAAAAATGAATCTAAACAACCTGTCTGTTCGAACGCTATAGTTCTCTTGCCTCAACTGTGTTGGTTTAATTCAGCCTTAAAATTCATCACACGGTAAAAATGATTTTAGCAAATAGATTACTACAATTCTATCATAAAAAATGATAGAATTGTAGCCAATGGCTTTGATATTTTTTTATTAAAGCGTTTCTTTTACACAATATGTATATTTCGAGTTAGAGATGAGTCATTCATTAACAAAATGAAACCTGGTTATTGTGAATATTAATATTCTCATAATAAGAGTATACATTGTGTTTATAGGCTAGCTTTTTTTATATACATACACAAATGACGCAGCCTAAATAGTTTCCAACACCCTGCGCTATGTTTAAAAATCTCAGAAAAAACCCATCGGACTTACGTCGAAATCGTCGAGCGCGTGCGCCAGCTCGCCGGGTCCTTGGGGGCGTGCGCTGGGCGCCGAGCGGCCTTGTGCGACGTTGGCGATGGCTCCGACTGCCGAGCACACTGCCCTCAGAACATAGTCCCGGTTGGCCTTGGCGGCGGCCAGCTCCGGATGACGCACGTACACCTGAAAGAGTAAACAGAGGCGTTGTAAGATGATGTTATACTTTGCGGTAACGGAGCATTTTTGATAAAATATTTATATACAGTAAAATCGCGTTATTTTGAACCCTGATAATTTGAAATTCGCCATTTATGTATGGTTAATGTTACAATGAATTTGTATTTCTATTGAGTCTATACTTTCACTAGTAGACATATATTTTACCCGATCGGGCAGTGAAAACATGTTAATCAATGAATTTACAGATTCACTGCGCAGTATCGGTGAAACTATACTTCCACAAATGCATGTATTTCTCAAAGCTTGGGTTAGGTTAATAATATCCGGTATACAATGTTGATATGCACAGAAGAAATGAATAATGCACCTAGAACCTTTTTCACGCAATAACTTAAATCTTAAACTGTTATTCTAATAAGTCGATCTCAATCCGGAAATATACATCCATCATGATCTGTCAAAATTAATTTTAGTGACAGTTCGGAAACCAATATAATGGCACTAGTAATATATCAGTTTCAATATTTTCCACTAGTTTCTATTAATTTTTATTGGTGAAAATTTGCTTGGATATGTTAAGAATGACCTTGAATATAATTTCACTAAAATGCCAGTGAATGTATAAACTCGCTAGAAATATATATTAAAAATTCATTTGCTTTGATAAGAGTCGAATAACATGATTATAACTTAAGATTTTTTATATGGTTTTACTCTACTACAATACAATACGGTACTTAACAAGAATGTGTTGGCATGGTTACGCACCTTGGAAGCCGTCAGCAGCATGGTGGAGTGCTTCTTGAGGACCGCCCTGGCGGAGGCCAAGTCGTCCCTCATCTGAGGGTCCTTCAGTTCCTGCTGCCTCTTGGCCGCCTGGTTCATCAGCTCGTCTGGAATGCACAAATACTCGGTAACGGAGCCGCTGTTTAATGCCGATACCTCAGCACTCATCAGGAACAGATGCAATATATACACTGATTGAAGAATATGAAATATTATTTAAAATAAACAAAATTGAATTATTAATTAAGATAAATTGTAAAAGGCTCACAGAAACGGAGCTATTTATATGGGAAACATGCATGGAAGTCTTTGTGTGTGCTTATGACCTGTATGAGCTGGCTTAAGTGATCACTTTACACAATGTTATGTTCACCAATCCCACCGTAAGAACATCCGCACATTATCAAATTTTTGGAATTTGTATTATGTATGACGTCTCATCCCATAAATAAATAACCACCAATCTAGGTCACACACACAAACATTCACATCACACACACACACACACAAAAGCGAGTCTGCTGCGTAGACAAATCTGAGGCACAGCAGTGTACACGAGCCATCGACACAGGTCGATGCCCCGAGCCCCGTCAACGCACGCATACAGCCAGACTTCAAGAGAGTTCTTTGTTCCCAAAAACATATAAAAATAGCCAACGCCCTGTACGGGCATGTCAGTCTCTCAACTACCCCCGTTGTTTTATCATTAAATAAATTAATCAAAGATTCAAAATTCCCGTTACAACGGGTGGTGACCATAAAGCAAATTTCTCCTCATTCATCGATCACAACAAATTGGTGGTGATCGCACTCACCTTTACCCCCAAATCAGTTTATTTCATGGACTACGCCAGAAACATCTGTGATCCTTCCCATGATATAGTATACGTATATTTCGCGGCTGGTAATGGTACTTCTATTTTTAAAGTGAAATATTAAGCAATATCCACAAATATGTTATTTTGCGTAACAGTACCTACATCACAGAAGGTTATTTCAAAATCTGTCATCGTGCCTATTACAGGATTGAATTTGGAATATTTCCTTGCTGAAAATGTTTTGTAAAAATAAGCTAAATCATGAAGCCAGCGTGGAAACTCTAATTGTGTAGGCCTCTGTTCATAACTGTGAGGAGGCTTCTACTGCGGGAAGTACGGAGTGCAGAAGTTGACTCACTGGCGTTGCGTCCAAACTGCTTGATGTTCTCTAGGAGCTCTCCCTGGGAGGAGGCGTTCTTCAGCTTGTCCAGGTCGTTCTCCACCTGGACAGAAACACATTTATAATATTCAGCGGAAAATTATTCCAGTAAGACAATTAATCGGACAATAACAACCTTTAATTATTATAATAATATTTTAGATCTGGACATTTTTTTCGATTCATGGACAATTTTCAAAAATAAATTAATGTCTAACATTAAGTGAAAACATAACAAATATGTAATTTCAGAAATCTAATTTTTGCTCTTCATTTCTTTTTCTAGTTCTCATTTCATTACAAGGTCTACCATTCACGGTCACATACAATACACACACTTACACACCCGCATCAAACACACTTAACTTAAAAACTTTGAAACATTAACCGGTCGTATGCCGCCCGTAGGTAACACAGAATATCTGCAGAGCAATTTCGCACACGATTGCTGTTTTTAGGCACTTTTCTTGTGATGGTTGTTATATTCATGTAAAAATCAACAATAATCGCAAAGAAGTTGCAGTTTCTGGTTTCTCAATATACAGGCTTCAATAATTACTTATAATTCAATAATTACTTATTCATTAATTATGAAAATAAGTTACGAAATTTACTGTCAGAAATGTACGCACATGTTTATCGAATAAAACCACGGAAGCAACACTAAAGATGTTGTATTTTAATATTTTCGTTCTAAATATATCAAAGAATATAAAAATACTTAATTTTAACACTTTTTTTAACACAATCACCATGCGGTTTGGAAGACCACATTTGGAATGATTTTTTTGTACGGCTTACGCAGCTAATGAGGTTACTTGACGAATAGAACTCGTTCATTCATTCAAAAACTTGAGATACAATCAGTAATAAGCTTTAAAAACCTATAAACACAGGCGAAGTAGGTCAAATTCGCGTACATGTCTAGGGACCGCGTATCTGAGCTCCGGCACACAGAGAGTAAAAACGCTCCGGCATACGACCGGTTAATGAGCGGTCGCAAATTACAAATTGCATGATATTAGGTATAGCACATGCATGTTTTTGATATTGATGATAATTTCTAGTTCAATGAAATAATATTTTTTTTTATATGCGTGTACTGTATGCTGTCTTTTCTATACAAAAATAAAAGACAACCCATAGCCCCGATAAGTGACATCAAACTTTGCATTTTATTTTCAATATTTCCGACTAATTTTCTGCAAACCGCTGGACTTGACTAGAATAACTCATGCGGAATATTTAAAAATCATCGGTGCAAAGAAATCAGAAATGAAACTCACCACGCGGAGACTCTTCAGCAGGAGGTGCACGTCGACCATGTCGGCCAAGACCAACAGCCGCGTGACCGCCGACAGCAGGCCCCGAGCGGCCCGCACCATCGCGCCGCGCTTCGCAGACGCGCACGGCTCCTCGGAGAACTCCCGAGCGGCCAGGGACATGGCGGCTCCTTTAAAATAAGATTAAATAAGCGAGCGTAAAAAGAGATAAAATAAGCAACGACTTCATTTCCTTTACAATAAAGCAAATTCAAAAGTAGACTGCCTTGACCTACTTAGTCGACTTCCCATTCGAGTGCCATCTAGACCTACCAGAACTGACGTCATATTCTATCTCTCACACTGCCACACAAACTCTAAACAGAACTCATTCTTTTACAGGGCCTCACCGTACTTACACACATTTTTCAGTGAACTCGACATCTTCAACACGACAACCACTAAGGTCAAAACACACCTTTAACACATTGCGTAACTCTACACGTCCTTCCTTCAAACTTAATTGATTTTTATCACACAGATTTTATTCCTTATCCCATTTTCCCTTTACTCCACCTTTCTACCCTGGAAATGAATTTCCGCCATCTTCCTTTCTCCCTGGGGATAAATATCTGATACAGTTGCCGGCAAACTTCTTGAAGAATTTGGGTCTCGTTGGTGGAATGGTACAGGCGCAAACTTCCCCCCACTGCGCCGTAAAATTTCAAGATGTTTGCCGGCTACTGTACTTCCCTTATGCATTAATGTACTCCTGTATCTTATTTTTCAAAAATTTCCTTCAATCAATCTTTAAATTGCATCTGCTACACATGTTTTCCTTTTCTGTTATATACTATGTATAGTATTCTAGATTCATCAAGCGAATTCTTTTAATAGGCTTAATATTTTTATTTATCATATAATATACGTTATATTTATTTTTACCAATAAGCTGTTAGAATTCTAAATAAAATAAAGATAAAAATATAATGAAATCAACAACTTTATCCCAACGTACTCTATACATAAGACTACCTTAAAAATGAGGGTGGATTCCTCTCCGTCTCCTAGCCCTGGGTCAAGAAAGTGCATTAAAAAAAAATCTGGAAGCCGCATCGTGAAATCCTATGCAATAGGAAGCCCACGAACAGCTTTATGAACTGATGGAATCTTTGTTAGTCGATGGAGAGCGCTATAGATCCATGATTACTGCCTTTTCGCTCCCCAATTGAAAGGCATTAATGTTTAAGAGCTTTCAACAGGACGACGCAGCACGCCACACAGCCCGTGCCACAATTTTTTCAAAGAAAATTTGCCACATTATTGCCGATATATGGCACCAGCTGGAGATCTTATCCTGAAATCTTATTTTTGGCATAAACACGGAACGGTTTTGAGAGTTTGTTTGGTGCGAAGTCGGCCGCAAAGCGACGCCCAGGGTGGCCAGTGGTGAGATAATCAAAGCGATAAATAAAGCGAAATAATCGAGCAGAGTACTTAAGTCGCGAAATGAATAAATGTGTCTAATACGTGCGAGAATTTAATGGAATCTTCTAGTGAACATTAATTAAAATAAAGTGTTCATTTACGATTGATATATTGCGAAATAGTGTAATTTAAAGAAAAGCATTAAGTTCAACTCGTGTTAAGCGACTGAATTAATCACTAATAAATACCCGAGTGCGGACATTCCTAACTTTCAAATTTGGCAAAAGTGGAACGTTTAAGCCATGTATTCACTAGGGGACAAATCGCGAAACATTCCGCGCGGCATGTCGCATCAACATCTACGCTCATGTTTCGGGGACAATGACGCGGTCATTTGACGTGTACACACCGGGACTCGCATATCTTGTCGCGGAAATGTCATGAGGTTACGATGACAGCTGCGGTATCTCATTTGGCGAAAACGGGGTTCAGCGCAATTCGAAATGTTTTTTTGGGTCGCAATTTCAAATTAACGAGGTTTTACTGTAGTAAATTGAATATTATTAAAAACAAGGTCCTTTTTGCAAATAATTATTGTTTTCCAGACGTCGCGGAAATATATCGCCCTATGAGGTTATGATGATAGCCGCGTATCTGTTTATGTTAATGAGTTTATCGAAAAGTAAGAGGAGAAAAAAGGGGAGAATGCGAAATTATTTACTGCAAAGAGAAAGAAGGACGGACATTCTATGCGATCTTCGATCGATACAGCTCGATGAGTTCAAGAACGATTTCGTTTCCCCGCATTGTCATCTTGACAGATACAGCGCATGCGTATTCACTTGTAAACATACCACGTGGTACTGACGATCCGCGGAATGTTGCAGTGAGTACGCTCGGGTACCGTGCGCATGCCAACGTTGCCACGGCACGTAGAAATGCCGCGCTATGTTGTGCGCGAGGTCGCGGAACAGTGCACGACGTTGCAACGTCACGTAGACACTATGCCGCGCGTGCTGTTGAGGGACAATTTGTCCCCTAGTGAATACATGGCTTTAGTCTCCCCGATAGAACACGTCACTCACCAGTCTTGCGGACTTCCTCGACAGCGGCCAGCATCTCCTGCGTGATGTCGGGGTTCTCGTAGGCGATGATCTCCCCCTTCTCGATGAAGTTTTCTGTGGCCTTCTCCACGGTGCCCACCAGCGCGCTGGCCCTCTTGGACTTGCCTGCCGACGTCGACAGTAAGCGAGTCAAAGCGAGGAAATCACAAATACAGGAATCGCACATGTATTGAACCGATCTGAATGGCTTTTGCAAGTTAGATACAAACAGTCCCATGACAACATTTTATGGTTACTCTCAAATAAATACTATTTAATATCCTTTTTACTGCAATACATTTATTTATCAATAGTTTTCATGATTTTTGTTTTTTTTTTTAAGATAAATATTTGCCATTCCAATCAATATTATAATATTTATTAAACATGATAATTTCATGATTATATAAAACACAACTTGGTATACACCACTAAATGTTTCTTTATTCAAAATGAACAAACACCTCTACATGTTACGGGAATGAAGTTTCTTTCCTCAGGGTTATAATTAAATTAAATTATCATTATAGACTTAAAATTAACTATGGGGGTGGGGGTAAATAGAAGTGGGGGGGGGGGAATAATTAAGGGATGTCAACGTAGGTTTTTTTTATTTATAATTGGAAAATACATACTGTTATTTGGATTAATATTTTTTATTATTTTTAAAACTTCAAAACTATCTAACTGCCTATTATTTTTGTTATTACGTAGTATTTTAAGACCTAAATTGATGTCAAAAGCATGGTTACGTTCCAGCAAATGGTTGGCAAATTCTGAACATCCATTGCTATTTAAATTGTATCTTTTGGCCAAATCAAATATGTAACGTAATTTGCCTGACTATTTTTATAGTAATTTTTAAAAATGGTGATTCGATTTGGATTGGAAAAATAGGAATTAGAAATTACGTTATTCCCGAAAGAGGAGTAATGCAACTGGAATATACGTGTTCACCTTTCTTCTTCTTGCTAGGCCCCTTGGTGTTGACCAGCGTGGTGACCTGCAGCACCAGCGGCTCCAGGGTCTTCTCCACGGACATGGTCCTGATCTCCAGGTTCTTGGGGTCCCACTTGAGGCTCAGCGTCCCCGACAGTTGGTCCATTTTCACTCCTCCGTCACCCAGCATGACGCAAGCAAACGTCGGTCGACTCGGGGGTGGTCAAACTGAAAATGACGAGACTTTGATAACTGCGGGATCCGGGAGCGTACTAGCCACACCTTTTATGGTATGACGTGATTATCATCGCTGTTAAAAATTTTTTACATGCGGCAACACTTGAATTTAAGCATGTATAATGTTGACAGGATGTTTTTAATATTTTTACATTTGACCAGATTTTTTTATATCCGAAGTCCGTTAAATAGAGGTCCGTTATATCGAGGTTTTACTGTACTAGGTTAACCTTTTCCACATGGTGCCAAAATTGAAACGCACATTCCAGTGCTGCACACCCAGTGTGAATGGAGACTCGTTTTGATTTTTAATTTGAATAAATTTGAATATTTTTCATTTTTGAATATTAGTATTGACAAATTGATGTCAGTTTCTTTGAGAAAACATTTTATTTTGTTGTGACAGGTAAATTCTTATATATCGCTATTATTTTATTGAATACATAAATATAGTACGCAGGAATAGCTAAAATACAACCTCTGTATTTAGTATATTTACAGAGATATTCACATAATTAGAGGCAACGTCAACTCAGGAAAGGTTTACATCCATAATGTTTTCATTGTGAGAAATGTTATTTTACTTTGAAATTCAAATGGATTTTAAAGTGAAAAGGATACAGGATATAAAGCTCTTGTCATTTAAACTAGTTACTATCTATGGTACTCTGGTACTCAACCTGGATGGACGTTCCTACATGTTTTTGTTTTCTATCTCACCAATTATTATTTATAGACAGTGGACAAATAGCTTCTTAGGAGATCACTTATTCTCATAGCAATATCCGTCTTCCCTTTATTTCCTTCCCTTTCAAATAATTAAAATAATGGAGATCCAAACGGATGATGGCGTTTATGAGTAAAATGATTAAATCGAAAATGGGTACACGGGCATTAACATAAGGGTTAAGAAAGGCAATCAAAATAGTACGTGTAAGCAGTACATACGAAGCACACAACATGCGTCATACGCACGGCTTACACATACTATTTCAAATGCCTTTCTTAAATGGAAATAGTTCCGTAAAACGTGAACCTTACGAGCCCCAATGCACGGACACAGTTATGCTATTATTGTAAATAAATAAATCAATAAATTGACTAACAAGGGCTAGGCAGGACGGTCCTTATAAGAAATCATCAGAATTACAGAACACACCTTGATAAAACACTCGAAAGATAAAGACAGATAAAAATACACTCAAAAAATAGATAAATAAATTACAGTTAAAAACAGGCTAAAACTCGCAATCTTACAAACTTAAAGGCAACCAGAACATGTATGGCAGTCAAATCTTCCGTTATTTATAAATTTAGATGTGATTTTACCAACACATATCACAAAAACACTAGACAACTGCGCGAAAAAAATTCATTTAAAATTCGAGCAATATAAACGAAAAACGCGAGATAAAATACATCACACAGCCCCAATAGTCAACCAACAATGCTGTGGTAAACAAATGCGCGCTAATTTATCATTATTTTAAAGAATTGATGGCTGTTTCGATACATTTCGGTCGTGAGAATATAAAAACAATGGATTTGACGTCTGAACTCGTCAATACTCACGGTGTTTTCCGACGATTTTCGCACGTAACGATCGGCACAAATCACTAAACAGGTCACAAATATTATTTTGAATCGATCGATGGCGAATTTATGTTTATTTTCGAAGGATTTCAAATAAAAACAATAAACCAACGGGTGTGTCCACCATTAGAAAACTATGCGACGTCAGATGTATGAGTCAATTTTTGTTGTAGCCGATTCGTTAGTCATACAATTTCGACACGCAAAATTGAGTTAGAAATACGAGCCTCAACGTGCGCAATAGATACTAAACTCCCGTAGCACGTTATTTTCAATGTTTTTTAATTAATGAAATGGAAAGCAGTGCGTTATGAGAAATATAGACCGTATTTTGCGTACTTTATATACGTTTGAAAACTATAATCGATTGTACTCCGTTTCGTCTAGCCTCTGTTTTTAACTGTCATAGATAATAAATAATATTCCATAATGTAAAAACATGTAAAAAGTTTGACCGTGTATGTATCACAGAATAAAGAAGATAAAGAACGCGCACTCATGAAATCATGAATTCTATGAGTTTAACAGTCGCCACCTAGCGACCGTCACATACATTTAGCTTGATTTATTTATTTGTTAAAATTAATATTTATTTCTGAAAGTATAAAGCAGGTTTTAAAATAAAATACGATAAATTTGAATTAAATATTTTTTTATATCAAATCCGCCAATTCCATAATAAGAGTCAGAAAAACAATTGGCAAAGAAAACTGACAATTACATAATGAATATAATAAATTTCACAATAAAAAACATTTAGTTTGTTACAATACGAGAAGATAAAGAATTTACAAAACACATTCAAAATAAAGGAAAACAAAGACTTATTATTTAGTGAGATTATACAAAATATAGTAGTGAATTGAATTTATCGTCGCTGTGTATATAATAAATCCTATGTGACGTTTAGTACATTCTGATAAGCGAATAAAAACTGTACTGTTGTATTTTGCTATTACTTTGTGGTTATTCATTATGAATATAATTAAACTAGTTAACTTAGTTTACAGCACTAAAATTTATTTGGTAAAACCAACCGGTTTCGGAAACGACGTTCCTTCATCAGGGTATACCCAATACTGTATTATACTAGTATTGGGTATACCCTGATGAAGGAACGTCGTTTCCGAAACCGGTTGGTTTTACCAAATAAATTTTAGTTGTGTAAACTAAGTTAACTGAATAAAAACTGTTTTAAAAAATAATTGCACAGCCTAGATTTATAAAAAATATTTTAAATAATTACTAGGAAGACCTTCCAGATGAACGGCACTGTTTTTTTTTGTATATATCCTTATTTATCTGGATTCGAAATTCGGCGGATCCACTAATATAAAGTATATTCATCACATCTGGGAAATCTGTGGAATATTTCATTTGTTTTCCAGGTGGAAACATAACACCAGCATCGTTCCGACATGATAAATCTGAAAATATACGTATAAACATTCAAAAGTCAAACAGTCAAAAAGCAATATATCCGCTAGTAAAACTTGGAACATTATAAACAATTTTTAAGTAAATGCAAAGCTGGATTTAGATGAATATGATTAAATCATTTATTTGCAGAATTTAGAGCATTTACCTGCACTTCCTCAGCCCTAGCAACCTCATCATGCTTCGTTTTCTGTTTTAAAGTTTCAATTTTGTCAACCACCTGTCAAAGCAGACCAGACGCGCAGACACTTCGGAAGACTGCGGGTGTCATGGCGGCTGACTAAGGAACCAGATATTATTATCCAACATGGCGTATAACGTCACGGCTATTCTGTGACGTCACGTCTGTTCGGTGGCGCCACCCTTTCATTGAATCGAGTGCCCACCCCCTGCACGCGGCCGACTGAGCCTCAAAATGGATTTCGGATTTGATACTCACGAGCAGCGCGGCGTGGAGCGGCGCGCGGGTTCCGCATTCACGATGAGTTGGACGGCGGCCGTTAGAGCATCGCGCCGCAATGGATTTTGGAATGTTTGGAAATCCAACGTTCGGAGTGATGCCATAAAATCCCTGCGGTATTTCACATTCACGACGAGTTTACGCATTGATTTGGAGTGATGGAGTGGAGTGCTACCAAATGGAGTGCCCGTGAATGGGGGCCTTAAGCCATATATTCACTAGGGGATAAATCGCGAAACATTCCGCGCGGCATGTCGCATCAACATCTACGCTCATGTTTCGGGGACAATGACGCGGTCATTTGATGTGTACACACCGGGGCTCACATATCACCTGTCGCGGAAATGTCGCCCGATGAGGTTATGATGATTAGTGCTGCGCATCTGTTTATCATAACGAGTTTATCGAAACGTAAGAGGAGAAAAAGGTGGCGGGTGCGAAATTATTTATTTATGGATATTCTATGCGATCTTCGAATGTCTAACGGATATTTTGTCAATTTCACTCGAATGACAACAACTGATTTCGACAATTTATTACAAATAATCGGGCCTTCCATAGCCAAGCAAGACAATATTAAGGAACGCTGTTGGCCCTCACATCATTTAATTTTTATATTCACGGTTTGAAGTGTCCTACAAAATTGTACGGCGATGAGTTGACAGTTGACAGATACAGCCCATGCGCATTCACTTGTAAACATACCACGTGACGCGCAGCCCTATGTCCCCGTGAGCTCGCTCGGGTACCGTGCGCATGGCAAAGTTTCTGTGGCACGTAGAAATGCCGCGCTATGTTGTGCGCGACGTTGCAACGTCACGTAGACTCTATGCCGTGCGTGATGTTGAGAGATAATTTGTCCCCTAGTGAATACATAGCTATAAGGTTAATGTTCCCGCGGCTCGGCGGAACTGCAGTGATGCGGGTGCTAAATACTTCGTTGAATCTACCGCTTCCACGAGCGATGTTAATTATATGAAATACAAAGAAAAACGTCCTAATAACCCTGCGTAATATGCTTCTCTGGTTCATAACAAAAAACTCAATATCTTTCTTTCTGTCTGCCTGTTCTCTGTACAAATCTACACTGTTTATCCGATTCGATTCAAAATTTGCATACTTATGCTTCAGGACCCGGCGGGTAACATAGGTGACATTTTCCCCTTTCCCCTCCCCCAGATATATTTTCGATGCAAATCTGTACCGTACGACCGATCGGACTCAAAATTTGCAAACTTTTTCTTTAGGACCCGGCGAGTAACATAGGTGACATATCCTCCCTCCCCTTTTACCCTTTCTCCTCCCACTGATATATTTTCGATGCTAATGTATACCGTTCGAATCGAACCTTTGTTCCCATCAGTTTATTTTAAACTTAATCCTAAACCCGTGCAACGCCGGGTATGAACAGCTAGTATACAATAAAATATACAATGTTTTTAAAAGCTCACCTTCCCTTATCCTCAATAATAATAATGTCGAATGTCCGTCCGTAACTTCTTATCCAATAGCTGATCTCATTCCGTTTTCAAAATTAATATGATTTCAATATTGTTATTAAAAAAAATGAAAACATCGACTACCTACCTATATGCTTTTTTTATAAAATACAGAATTATAGGTATATTTGTTGAATATTTCAATTGAATGAAAATTATAACTAATAAGTGTATCCATTACTATATTGCATATGTCATCGGTGTTACTCGAAATATATAATTCTCTATGTAACAATGTCCGTCACTAAGGCTACCAGATGGCTCAAATAATAATGAGGTACAACAAAAATAGTTTCGTTCATCTCAGTTTTCAGTTTAATCTCCCAAATCTATGTTTATGTTTGTGATAATTTATACAGCGCCGTTTTTGCGTGAAAGCCGCTTCAAGGGCGCTTTACAGATGCGACATAGCGATTAATTAAGTTTTAAATTCTACAGTTTTTACTCCCCTTCTTTTAAGTCTTAGCACTGTTTGAGGATGGCCCTCTTAAAAGCCGCAACAACCGTAGAACGTGTATGAGTGTACGAGAAGATGTATGAATGTGGCGAAGCAAAAGTGGTGTGCCAGGATAGAAGAGTGTGGCGTTCAATCCTGCCTACCCCTGCAGGGAAACGGCGTGATGGTTAGTTAGTTGGTTAGTTAGTTAGTTAGTTTGCTTGTCTGCTTGTTGAAACTTTGCAGGCAGACTCGTGGCGACGATAAAAATGATCTATTTTTGTTTAAATTTTTTAAATTATCATAGTATTATTTAGGATTTTTCGAAATTTACATAAAAATGAGAAAGGAGCCCGACGCGTGGAGAAGGCGCGAAACCTGTTTCAAATAGTCTGACTCGAGCCATGGGTCCAATCAATCGGCTATACGTTGATAGAATATCAAATTGGAAACAACACAAATGAGAAAGGGAGTATAATAAAAACTTGGTTTTTATGGGTTACTTTTTTTTACCTTACAGTACAAATTTTTACATTTTTATTATATGTATATTTAATGAAAATAAACGCTCTGCGTGTTGACAGAAAATCTGGTATTTTGAAGTCACGGTGACTAAAATAACATACTTATTCTTACAATTGATAGTATAAGATACTTTGTTCCTTTTTCGGCGTAGCGTCGCGCCTGATCACAAAGAAGGTCCGTTCGATAACGAATGCAAGTAAGGCAATTACCCCACTTTTGAGATGTCAAGATTTCACGCTTGTAACGTATCTACATTTTATTATACCATTGAGTGAAACTAACTGATTTATACCAACTTTTTCTTTTTCTCTAAAATTTATACCAATTTTTCAAAAGAGTTAACATCAATTCCGATCTTTCTGTGCGTGTCGATGGCAAAATTTCGATTCGTCGTAGCGCTTCGTCCATCAGAACTAGGGTTGCCACCCGTACTTTATTATAAAGTACGCGAAAATACTTTATTTCACATGATTTGATTTCTCTGGGATGCATTTTACTTATAACATACAAAAAAAAGTTGATCGTAGAAATTTTCGCGCAAAACGGAACGAGAGAGTTACCGGGGTCGATGACGCTATCGATTGTTGCCGAAAAGGTTCGATAATTGACGATACACCCTGTGGCGGTCGCCACATAAACGCTCGTTTTTTAATGCAACCTAACCTCAAATGTCAACATAGAAGTGCCACCACGATAACTTGGCGTGCGAGGGAGGTCGCCCCTGTCGCGAAACAGAAGTTGCCAGGTTGTAAATTTATTACACAATACATAATGTACTGAATGTCCGGTGACCAGTGTCAATATAAATTTGGTCGGGTAACAGCGCGCTCCGCGGCGACCGCTCTATCTGTCAAACTATCAGACGGTAGTGATGGGTCGTCGACGTATTTACCGTCGACGAAACGAGACCGTCCACGTCCGTCCATCGACGAGACGATCAACTAGTTGAATTCGTCAACTAGTTGACGCGTCAACTTCGTTACGCGGACGTTCTATCTAAACATCGGGACGATGGTCAACTATCTACGGTTCGACGCGAGGTTGCTCGACGGCTCAACCGTTGGCTATTTTTATTACGTTAATTTTTAAAATTTAAATAAGTTCGAAGGAATATAGCTTCGGGGAAAGTAAAACCGCTACTTGTGCTTATATGTAAAAAGAAATATTTTATTATTTATTTGTTTACGCACATTATAGGCTTTTACATATTGTTTTATATACTTCTTTCTATATATAATAAAGAAAGAAGTAAGTGTACACAACAATATCAGGTGTAAGCAGTAAAATATTAGTTCAATAAAAAATAAAATAATTAAACAGAATTGTTTTATTTTATACAGCGCAGCGAATTTACCGAAAAATCGCACGTGCACATCGCACAAATCAAGTAAAAAATAATAGATTATAATAGCTTATTAAGCCCATCTCACCGAACGCATGCATTCAAATTTCAAGTCTCTGTTATAGTTCGTGTACACAGATCTGCACTCTATGGTCGTGTATATAGAGTTGAAATGAAATTACCCGTCGAGCCGTCTATGGCGTCTACAAGTCGACAGCAAGAGATGAGAGAGAAATAAACGGAGACGTTTCGTCTTGCTCTCGATCGTTGCTTTGCACTATGTTGAATTTAGAATCGTGCACCATCCATGGCGTCCGCCGTCCACCGTCTACGAATTCAACTAGTCCATGCGATAAACGTAAACCGTCGACGCGTCGACGCAACGTCAACGGTTGATTTCAACTAGTCCGTCCATTCAACGCCCATCCCTATCAGACGGTAATATCGGTCCGTTATTTGCTTTTTCAGCCTCGCAAAACTTTAATACTTGATTGGCAATTGTTCTTGCACCACTCCGGACTGTTTTGGACATAATAATTGAGTGTATATTGGTAATCAAGATGTCACAGCTCCCGAGCAAGCCGGGTGCGGGCGGGGCGGGTTTTAGTTCCAGTCCTGCCGCACGCCAAGTTATGTCGGGCAGGCAATAGTCAATGTCATTGTAAAAATTTCTTGCTTGTTTTGTGTAAGGCGGATTGAGTGCAGTTAATACGATTAATTGGTTTTATACAGTTTTTTCTGTGATGAATAGCAAATGGCGAGACGAAAGAAACAAAGCGGCTCTGAATCTGATAAAAATGAATGACTTTTTTACTTTAACTTGAATAATATGGACTGCAAACATGCTGTGCAGTTGTTTAGTAATGATAATTATTTGTTAAAAGTTGCTAAAAGTAATGAAAATATGTTTTTCAGCAAAATAAAAAAGTAAAATAAATCGTACTTTATTTTGACACAATATGTTTTGGTGCAATTCCTGATTCTTTTATATTTTTCTACTTATAACTTATATTGTTTAATGTATATTCATTTTAATTTTATGTTATATTTTTTATGTAAAGGCCTATACACATTGCTGCTCTTTACTTTATATTTTAATTTTTATACTCATGTTTTGGTGCTATGCAGATATTGTTTAATGTATGTGCTTTTTGAAATTTATATTGTATTCTTTATGTAAAAGCCTACACCTAATGGGCGTAAACAAATAAATAAATAAACAATGTTCTTTTTTCTTCTACCTTTAATAACCAATGTTCTTTATTTGCACAAAAAAGGTGGCAACCCTAATCAGAACTCGTATTTTCTTCGGCGAGTTCGTATATGGCCTCCCAGACAAGTGCAAGTAGGCTGGGGCCTTTCTTGGAGCCAAATATTGTGGTCGGCCATTTAAATACATCTGAATAGCCCGGCTCCCACTGCTGCCTGACATCACCTCGGGCGGCCTTGGGGGGAACCGAGACGATCCGCACGAGATTCAATCTAAGCCAATTTCGGTCGCATTCTGAATGTAACAAGACCATCCTTTGCTTATTGTTATCCCGTCACTCGAAAATAGAGAAACGTCAAGACATCCATTGACGTATATTATAGATATCTCACAGAGACGAAACTGTATTTATTATGGGAAAGTAGATATACAAGTCATTTGGGTGTACATAGGACTTATGACCTATCTTTATAGTTGGCTTGGGTGATCACTTTACACAATGTAACATTCGCCATTTCCACCCATGATAGAATATACCATGCTTATTCATTTTTTGGAAGTTGTATATACGTTCAAATTGCGTGGAAAGCTTTCACATATGAGTTATAAGCGCCTTTCCATGCGGCCTGTACAAAGCCATTTTCATTCCCCTAAATCCCCACAGATGTCGCTAATGAGAAAATCTACATTGATTTTTACGGAATTTTGAGAGCAATATACTTTATTGTGTAATGAAATTCATCCGAATTACTTGCATTACACTAGGATACGCCAGGAAATATTATTTCCAATTTTTGTTAAATTCCTTTTTAGCATTATTTACAATTCAGAATATTTTGAGTTTGTTCAAATCTTTCAGAACAGTGCTGGATTTATGTCACAGAGACATTATTAATCAATTAATGTATATTATAAATATCTCACACTATCTATAATATACATTAAAACGTCTCGTCTGATTGGTGGAGCTTACTTTAATCCAACTTGAAACAACTGGCCCTTAGGCCGGCCGCACTTTGGATACGAATGATTACGTACGTATTCGTACGTATTGGAGCGCGCACATTGATTGCGTCTTGCGTTGTCACGATCAGTTACTTTGCGCATTTCTCCAATGACGATTGTGCCAAATTAATAATCTGTATCTTATGGAAAAATTCTCTTGTGGCAGACTTAAATAATGACAAATTCATGACTATCTATCTAATAGATTTACAAATGCTGGGGAGAATCCAAGTGCAACGAGAGCTCGTAACATCGGAGAAATATTTAAAAGTTTTTTGTTCGAAGTACATAATTATACCTCACCTTCATTAAACCAAATTATTTCACATACAGGTATTTTTTTTAGTTCTTCAGAGATTCTCCGCCATGATCTGCGCTTGATGGTCACGTAGTTGAATCATTTTGGTCCCACAAACATTTGTGGTCATGTGTCAAATTGACAAAATTTTCAATATCCATCGTACGAAATCGCAAAAATTTCCGAACAAATCCGGATCGTGTCGGACGTCGCATCTATATATGCGTACACGCACTACTAAATCGTGTACAGGTGTGCGATGTTCAATACTACTTGGAAGGTCAGGAATGTACTTGCGTATTCGTACGTATACGTACTACTCAATTTCGTACGAAAACGCATCCTGTGTGCGGCCGGCCTTATTCCCATACTATTCTTATTTCAAATGTAGCAAATGCAGAAAAATCTGGTAATTTGAAGTCACGGTGACTAAAATAACGTACTCATTCGTACAATAGTGTGCGATACTCTGTTCCTTTTTCCTCTGGACTCTTTTTTTCAGCGTGCCGTCGCGTCCAAAAACAAAGAAGGTCCGTTCGATAACGAATGCAAGTAAGGCCCGGTTATTTCAAGTTCGATCAAAGTAAGCGTTCTTTTAAAGCATAGATTTTTATGTTCTCCACCAATCAGACGATCCGTTTTCGTAAAAATCTATGCTTTTATCGACCGCTTACTTTGATCGAACTTGAAACAACCGGGCCTAAGGCAAATTACCTTATTTTTGACTTGTCACGATTTCACGCTTGTAACGTATCTACAGTTGATTATATCATTGAAGACCTCATCTGTCAAATCTGTCGAATAGCTGTATTCTGAACTAAGCAATATTGGGATCTAAGATCTTTATTCCAACAATTAATAGACGAAAATAAAAATAATAAAACGATCGAGCCTTGCAGTAGTCGCATATTATGATGTGTAACATTTGACATCTCACAATTAAACATATCAGTTGAGCAGCAACATAAATAAGCATCAAAATTTGAAAAAGTTAATACCGTTATATTTATTAATTAGCAAGTATTATTGGATATTGCCGCACTAGGTAGGTACATTCGCTCGACCATTTTTTCGTCGACTTTACTCGTAAAAAAGTTCACCACGAAAAGTCCTTTATTTTAACGGGATAATGTACAGCGTTATTTAGAAAACATTAATAACCTCGCAGGTCTATATTCCTTCCTTGATTATGAGGCGAGAAAACTCAAGCTATTATGACCTAATAATATCAATAGTTATAGAGATACGCGACATCAAAGTTTGCATTATTTTTCAATATTTCTGACTTATTCTTTGTAAAACGTTGGATTTATATTACAGTAACTTATATCGAATATGAAAAATTCATTCCCTTTAATACAAGTCAAATAAGAAAATAAAAAAATCAAAGCATTAACTAGCAATATTGATTCTGATTTCGCAAAACATCTAATAGAATTTGACCATACATTTGATATTAACACAGGCTTAAAATTTTTACATTTCAACTATAAGATACCTCAAATAAATAATTTAGAAATACTCGAAATTAGGAAAAATGTTAATATTAAGTCTAATATAATAAATACACAGACGAAATTTTTGCATAATCCTATTTTGAATATTTTTCCACTTAACATTCCAAATGACCCATAATAATCAACACCTCGAACCCCCCCTCCCCTCACCAACCCCCTCAACCGCCCTTCACCGTAACATATTTGCTTGTTTCAACTTTTAAGATTAGTACACAATAATCCTGATGAAGAGAACATTGTTCTCGAAACATGTAGATTTTTTAATCTAATATAGTGGTGAAAACAAAGTGATTTGTGTTTTATTTTAATAATAATGTCACCACAAAGTTCAAGCCTTCATACAGAAGAAGAAAAAATATTCTTCGAACAGTTAAAATAAAAAGCTTCGAATTCCAATTTGAAAACATTCCAATTGGAAAAATTTTCAGGGTTTTTATTATTTTATTTAACCTGTATTGAAACGAATGAATTTTTCGTAATCGATATGAGTTACTGTAATGATAGTCCAACGTTTTACAAAAAATAAGTCAGAAATATTAGAGGGAACAAATGCAAACTTTGATGTCATGATAGCCTGAACATTTTCGAGCCACAATCAAGGCAGGAATATAGTCCTGCGAGGTTATTAATGTTTTCCAAATAACCCTGTACAGCCTGGGTGTCCAGCCTGAAAGTGCATTCTAAATATCGGTGAAAGAATTTTTGAAATCGGACGAGTAGTTTCGGACTGCATCCAAACCTACAAACTCACAAATTCATATATTTTGAACAAAGTGCAGATTGCAATCGCTGGTTTGCGTTATAAATAAACATTTTTTTAGGGTTCTGTAAATATTGATGCATCTATTTTTATTAAACGTAATAATTTGGTTGTCTCTCCGTCCATCTGTCTGTCTGTCTGTCCCCATAAGCCCGTGTTACCGGAAATGGGCTCGAACCCCGGGCCGCCAAACCCGAACCGGCCGACTGACGCATGTGGCTACGGCCGCCTCTCCGTAGACCGCCAAAAAGATGCTACAGATACAGGTGTACCAGAAACTTGGCCGGTAGATTCCTGCGTAAGTTATCGAACTACTTTCAACCAACTTTCAAGTAATATATCGATAGATACGCAATATCAAAGATTGCATTTTTTTTCAATATTTCTGACTTATTTTTTGCAAAAAGTTGAACTTTCATTATATGATGAAAATTTCATTAGCTTCAATTTGACATGATCGATTTTTTTTTAAAATTTTTTTTAAAATAAAAAAATACATACTTATTATTCCTTAGGAACCGACGTGTAAAAGTACCGTCATTTTTGACGGGTAACACCTACTCTATACTAATATACAAAGAGGTAAAGTTTGTAAGTGGGTTTTTATTATTTTATTTATTGAAACAAATGAATTGTACGTAACCGATATAAGTTACTGTAATGATACTTCAACGTTTTGTAAAAAATAAGTCTGAAATATTGTAAAAAAATACTAACTTTGATTTTGCCATAACTCCATAACTATCGATATCAGATCATGGTTGCTTCAACATTTTCGACTCACAATCTAGGCAGAAATCTACCTCCAAAGTATTGTTGACTAGTTCAGTTACACCCTATATAATAAAAGGACGTCGTTTTTGACGGGTTAAAGCTAGGAAAATGACAAAATGACTTCATTCCGGCGTAACGCGCAAATTTCCTTTCAATTCAACCTGCAAAGTTTCCTTTCAAATTTGCCTACAGAGCGATCGAATTTGACAATTTAGAATTGTTTTTATTCGCGGATGAGTGACCCGAGTTAATTCACACAAAATATTAATTAATTTAAGACTGACCTAAATAAATAAATTTTCCGAGAATCGGACACGCTACGAACTGCATTGACTAATTATTATTGTTATAATGAAATCATAACCGCGCCGCATTTCTAAGAATTTGAATATGTTTCGTCCGATTTCTTTTTCCACGACCACAATTTGTGGCGAAAAAAGATAGTGGTTACTCTCGTAATTCAAATAGCGATCACTTTACACATAACTGGCTAGAGTGATCATACTACACATGGATGCCGGTCGCGCTAATGATTATTACAACACACATGTTAAACGGGTAGTAAAAAACTTAAATATATCGAGGGTAGAAAGCCAAAAAGGCATTAAGGTACTGACACACACGCTTATTAGTGGCACGTGCGCATGCGCAGTATTGACCTTCTTTTCTTCTTCTTCTCTTCTTTTGGTGTCATGTCAGGTCCCCCCAACGTTGACTATCACCCGAGAGAAAGCGTCCCTGTCCTGGGCAGCACGAAACAGCTCTCCAACACTTCTTATGCCCGTCCAGTCGCGTATATTGCGGAGCCAGGAAATTTGTCTCCTTCCAACACCTCTACGACCCTCTATCTTGCCCATAAGAATCAGGTGGAGCAATTCATATTTTTCTCCTCTGAGCACATGACCCAAATACGATACCTTTCGGATTTTGATATTTGTCAGCAACTCTCTATTCACTCTAGCTCTTTGAAGAACTCTTGTGTTGCTGACCATATCCGTCCAGGGTATCCGGAGCATTCTCCGATGTATCCACATTTCGAACGCCTCCAGCCGGTTCATGCTACTCACTTTGAGGGTCCACGATTCCACTCCGTACAGCAGGACTGACCATATATAACATTTGACCAGTCGCTGTCGAAGTTTCAGGTTAAGATTGTCATCGCAGAATATCTGTCTCATTTTGTTAAAGACCTTCTTTAGCCCTTGTTTATTAGTGGTATGTGTGTACGCACATTGCTAGCAATAAGCGTGCTCATTAGTGGCATGCTCAAAAATCAACCGCCGGTTGATTTACGAGCATGCTAATGTCATTCACCATGAGAAGGGGTATCTTTTGAGCATGTGAGAACAGGCTTGCTTATTATGAGCATGCTTATGTCATTCGATGCGATCTTCTCAAATATGGCGCGATGGGGAGATGATAAAACATTACTTTTCGTGACTTATTATAGAAATCACAAATGTCTGTGGAATACTCGGTCACCGTTGTGTAAAAATAACATAGCGAGAAATAATGTTTATGAAACTTTATTAAGAGACATGAATGATTCAAATCTTACAATAAAAATTATAAAAACTAAAATCAAAAATATTTTGATTTATTGTTTCACTTGAATTTTCTATTTCAGTTTGCAAAGTTTCCATTTTGAACAAGAGCTCTCTATCCTATGACAAGAGCATGCCACTAATAAGCACGCGTGTTTGATTGTTAACTTTGAGCAGAAGGATGCTCAAAGTTGACAATCAAACACATTTAAGGATTAATGAGCATGCTTAAAATAAGTATGCTAATAATGAGCAAGTGTGTACAGTTGTTAGGACATGCTAGTTTTGAGCATGCTAATGAGAATGCCACTAATAAGCATGTACCTTTAGTGATTATTCCAGTCTGAGTTTGTCAATGTTTCTGTTATTATTAAATGATTTGCACATCTGTTAATCCTAAACAGTATGGAAATCAGAAACATTGACAAAATCAAATTGACACAACTTTATATATATTACAACACCCTCGATATATACAGCTTCCAAAAAATTGTAAGCATTAAAAGTGAGTGTTTTTTAAATTCAGAATATTTTGAGTTTGTCCAAATTTTTCAAGAACACACGTACTGGATTTTATCCCGGAGGGTACGTCGTTAATCAATATATGATGTTCCAGATCTAGCAGCAGAAACTTGGCCGGTAAATTTCTGACTACGTTATGAGTCTAAAATGTTGAAGCAACCATGACCTAATATCATTAGTTACGGAGATATGAAATATCAAAGTTTGCATTTTTTTCAATATTTCTGACTTATTTTTTGCAAAAAGTTAAACTATCATTACAGTAACTCATCGATTATGTAAAATTAATTTGCTTCAATACGACTTTAAAATGATAAAAACCTTGTAAAAAATAACTAATAAAAGGTTTTTCCATTTTATTTGACTTGTATTAAAGCGAATGAATTTTTCATAATCGATATAAGTTACAGTAATGATAGTTCAACTTTTTGCAAAAAATAAGTACGAAATATTGAAAAAAATGCACACTTTGATACTGCATATCTCCATAACTATTATATTTATAACTATGATATTAGCCCATGGTTGCTTGAACATTTTATACCCATAACATAGACAGGAATCTACCGGTCAAGTTTTTGCTGCTAGCTCTGGTATATTATAGATGTCTACAACCAAAATTTTAGATACAGCGGCGTCGAAACCGACACACGTCGAAAAACAATCAATGCGTGTGTCTTATGCGAAGTTTGTTAATTTTTTAAAATTAATAATTACCCATGTCCATTCACAAAGTTAACGCTATAAACATCAAATACACCTATCTAATTTAATTTTCGTTCAAAGCAAAAATTTTGAATATATTACCAGTCAAGCATTAATTACTTTTGTTTTTGCCGCCATTTGCAAAACATCTGTATAACATATTCATTCATATTTATCATAATATTAATGGAATATCATTAGTCTACATGGAAATGTAATGCGTATTCATAATTATTATCATTTTTCACTTAAGATCCCGTCAGGACTGCCCTAAATACCGGTGATTATAATCATATTCTAATCGAAACGGCGATGATGTCATTTTCAGAAATGGAGTTCAATGTTTTCCATAGAAATAACACACTTTCAGATATTCACGCCTATTTGGGTTATTATACACAACTTACTCTAGATTACAGATGACCGTTTACGGTACCTAACGCAACGAACTCGTTTTGATTCCTATAATTAGTGATGCAACGAATACGAATACGAGTATCCGTATTCGTCGAATAGTAGATACCTATTTATCGAATATTCGTAAACATCAAAACGATTATTAAAAACAAACTATTTATAACTGAACGCAACGCAAATTACGGTTTGGCTGTGCACCGTGTATCCGAATACACCCACACACTCTATTATCGGGGATTTCCCTAACATGAATGAATGGATTTGTTGAATTCTCAAGTTGTCAATTGTTACTTGTTTCACAGCATATCACGATTTCTTTCATCTAGTTTCGTTGGGTTATTAATAAGGTTAGGTGCTCATTTCACGTAGTTTTTGTTTTGTAATACGTATTGTTCGTTGCATTTTATTTCCGTTGTGTGTAAAAGTGTTAACTCTTGTAAAATAATTCCAAATTAGATCTAATAACACGACCTCTCGTAAGCGTGAAAATAGTGATATTGGGAAACATTTCGATAATAAATATGGTAAGTTAAATTTAAATATAACTTTATTTGTCTGTTTTTGTTATAAAGAATAAAGATATCGGTTTTTGTGTATGTAAGTTTATTTTGTTTTGTTCGGGGACTCGCTCTAAAATAATTTTTAAATTGTTTACAGATGACGAAAGTGGAGCTATATGCAGGTATTGTACCTGCGAACTGTCTCGCGGGGGTAAAGCTGTGGCTGCGACAGAAAGATTATTTTCGACCGCTGGGAATGTACAAACGGATAAAATAAATCGCCTAACGCGTGAGAAGTTACAAATGTTGTGCTTTTTGAACATAAACCTCTTAGTAAAAAAAGAACAGAGGTGTATTATTTATTACCTTGTTGAATTATTCGTATTCGCCGAATATTACGTTTAATGTTCGTATTCGTATTCGTGAAAGTAGTATTCGTTGCATCACTACCTGTAATATTACAACATTTAATATTTATTCGTGTTTCAATTTATAAGTGATTATATTTATTTATTATATATATACTGTGTACAAGATACATGTAAAACAATACATTATTATTTAAAACTCGGCCCACTATCCCAGTCACAAGGAGGCCATTCAAGTATTACGAAAGCAGTAGTGATGGGTCCGCCCTGTACTAACTACTACAATGTAGTACTACATTACATTGAAGTGTACACTTCACACCTTTTGAAGTGTAGTGCACACTACAAACTACACACACTTCAAAGTTATTTGAGAGTACATACTTCAAATTGAACATTTCATTGTAAAGTGCACATATTTGAATGTGCACACTTCAAATTTTAAATTGAAGTGTGGTGTTTTTTATGTGAAATTTTTGGGAAGTTCATGTTGATAAATGAAGAAGTCTCTGGAAATCGAAACAACCCCCCCCCCCCCCAGAAGCACTTCTTTTACGTCATTACAATATTGTAGTACTACAATTAGTTCACTTCATTAGTATTACAATTTTGTAGTACTGCAATAGTTCACTTCATTAGTACTACAATTTCGTAGTACTACAATTAGTTCACTTCGTGTAGTTTATACTACAAATGTAGTGTACACTGGTGAACGTTTGTGTGTTGTAGTCTTCATTTTGTAGTGTAGTTTTTCCCTTCGATAGTAAGCAGAATTTTAGTAGTTTTTAACTCCTCCTTCCACTTGTCAGCACAAGTGAGCAAAGCTCTTTCTCCTCCCTCCTATGCTTACGTAAATATTGGGATATATTTTTTAAATCTGTTCAGATTTCTTTATTGTTATTCATGAGTAGCAGTTATCAAGTCTAGAAATACGGAAATTACAGACTGTAAAGGAATATAAGGCACATTTAATATTTATTCAAGCAAGTTATAAACATCAGATTTAAATATTATATTCTTAATATTATATTCTAGCAGGTAGATTCCTGACTATGTTATGAGTCTAAAACGTTCAAGCAACCATGGCCTAATATCAATAGTTATGGAGATATGCAATATCAAAGTTTGCATTTTTTTTCAATATTTCTGACTTATTTTTTGCAAAAAGTTGAACAATCATTACAGTAACTTATATCGATTATGAAAAATTCACTTGCTTCAATACAACTTAAATAAAATGATAAAAACCTTGTAAAAAATAACTTTTTTCAATTTTTGCAAGGTTTTTATGATTTTATTCGACTTGTTTTAAAGCGAATGATTTTTTCATAATCGACATATTGCAAAAAATATGTAAGAAATATTGAAAAAAAAATGCAAATTTTGATATTGCCTATCTCCATAACTATTGATATTATAGGCCATGGTTGCTTGAATATTTTAGACTCATAACATAGTCAGGAATCTACCAGCCAAAATTTCTCTGGTACACCCTGTATAAATTTTCCATCATTCCTTACAAAGAAAGAGAAAACAATTATGTAATACGAAAAAAATATATTTATATAACTTTATTCCAGAATGTGGGGAGGTTCGTGCAATCCCACACATTCCATATAAAAGTAGGTACACACATTAAAATATTATATAAAATAAAAGAGAAATAAGAAAATCATATAAAATAGAAGAGAAAACAAGTATCAGTAATAATAGAAAAGAAAAAAGAAAAAAGTTTAGGTATTAGTATTAACATGAAGAAAAGTCATAGTAATATATCGTATAATGGCGGCTAATGGCAAGTCGGTTATGAGGGGCCAGTATCTTTCTCCAGTGTGCATCGATGCTGGATGCTGGAGTGAGGCGGGCTTCCAGGATAAGGATATTTCCGGAGCTGTATATCCTTTCCCTCATCCCTGCCACCCTGGATCTTATGAGGGCTGCAAAGTTGGGAACACGCCCCTCAGTGAACATACCGGAAGCGCCGCCATATCTGGGAAGGCCAAACATCATACGGAAGGCGTTGTTATATTGTATGCGAAGTCTTTCTCTGCTGCTCTTTTTATAATCTGTCCAGAGTTCACATGTATATAACGTTGCGCAGAAGGCAAGGAAGAGCGTTCTTTTTACAGCGGTGCTACAAAGACGAAACCGAAAAAAAAGAAAATGGTTGGATTTATATGTCGAGAAAAACATGTAGAAAAAAAATAACACGAAACATTATGGCCCGGTTGTTTCAAGTTTGATCAAAGTAAGCGGTCGAGCAAAGCATAGATTTTTACGAAAACGGATCGTCTGATTGGTGGAGAACGTAAAAATCTATGCTTTAAAAGAACGCTTAGGCCTCAGATACACATGCTTATTTAGTGGCACGTGAGCATGCGCAGTATCGACTTTGACAGTGGCATGCTTATTAGTGGCATGTGTGTACGCACATTGCTAGAAATGAGCATGCCACTAGCCATACAACCGCCGGTTGATTTATGAGCATGCCACTAAGTGGCATGCCACTAAGTGGCATGTGTATCTGTACCTTTACTTTGATCGAACTTGAAACAACCGGGCCTTAGAGCGCTAAAGGCACGGTGACAGTAGAGAAAAATTAATTGAATATGTTCCGCGGGGTTCTGAAGATTAAATACGCATAATTTATGTCAGATCTGTCAAACTGTACAGATTTGTATAAAAAATATATCAGGGGAAAGAGGAAGGGTAAAAGAGGAGAGGAAAATGTAGTCTATGTTAATAATAAGTACGCAAAATTTGGGTCAGATCTGTCAAACGGTAACATTTGTGTAGAAAATATTTCAGGGGGATTGGGAAATGTCGCCTATGTTACCCGCCGGGTCCCAAAGAATAAGTATGCAAAATTTGTGTTAAACCATAATGTTTTAATGAAAAAAGTAAACAAGATTACTAACCAATAAAAATTACTAATCAGTAACGTTTGTCGATACTATGACACATAATATAGACACTATTATATAACATAGATTATAATATCAACTCATAAACGTAAGTAATTTCTATAAGTGTTGTTTCGTTATTTTGTAGAGATAAGATAGTTTTTCAAATAAAGATAAGGAGTTTAGTTTTGCCGGAAGTATATGGTTGATAGTGATTAACATGGCGGATACCTTGTATGTATGTGATTTAACATTATAATTTTAATTTAGGCTAAAAATTAAACACACGAAATAATAACTTCTCGGATAAAATCGCCAATCGTACAATTGATATCATCCATTCTTTCGATAGTCATAAATTAAAAATAGTCCACTCTATTCCTCGTAAAGGATAGATTATGAACAATTTGGAAACCGTTGAAATCCTAAAGATTTTAAATGTCTTAGAAAACGCTTATGAATAAGATCCCACAAATAAATAATCTAGAAATACTTGAAATTGGGAAAACATTAATTCAAATATAATAAACACTCAGATAAAATTTATGCACAACCCACTGTTGAATATTTTTCCACTTAAGATTCCATCCCCTTCAGATGACATTCCATAATTGACACCTCCACTTTCAGCAACACGTCTCCGATACTAGGCTTGTTCCCGTTCAATTTTTTTTATATTTGCATACGTGAGTTGTAATCTCCCTAATCATCATTATCATCACTACAACCCTTGGTGGGTCTTGCGTCCTCAATAATCTTCCTCCACTCATCTCGGTCTAGTGCCAGCTCTCTCCAGTTCAGGAGCTCCAAGGTAGACGTGTCTTTGAGGACGTTGTCACTCCATCTTAATTCTGGCCTTCCTAAGCTCCTTCGCCCTGTTGGCCTTGAGTTCAGCAGGGACTTTGGTGCTTGATGCTCGGAAATTCTCTCCACATGACCCAGCCACCGAAGTCTTCCCAGTTTTATAAGTTTTGTGACGTTTGGCTCCTTAAATAGAGTATAGAGCTCGTTGATCTAATAATCAGAAATATAACGGATCAGAATAAATTTATAATTGAAACCAAAAAACATGTATATACATGATCATGAGACGGTTTGCGTATGTCAGTTCATATATATCTAAACCTTCCAACCCAAATTATTATTAAAATAATTTTTAACTAAATAAATAACTAGTAGGCAGAGAGGATAGAAGGCCATATTCTTCTATCTCGGCACACCACATTTGCTTCGTCTACTTCTATCGTCTCATACAAGTTTTACGTTTTTTGAGACTTTTAACAGGGCCATCCTCAAATATTTGCAGTATCTGTTCGTGCCAGGTCTTTTGCGGACGCGAAAATAAAAACCTTCAAATTCTAATTGGAATTTTTCAGGGTTTTTATCATTTTATTTAACTTGTATTGAAACGAATGAATTTTTCGTAATCGATATAAGTTACTGTAATGATAGTCCATCGTTTTACAAAAAATAAGTCAGAAATATTGAAAAAAAAATGCAAACTTTGATGTCGCACATCTCCTTAACTCTTGATATTAGGTCATTATAGCTTGAACATTTTCGACTCATAATCAAGGCTGTAATATAGTCCTGCGAGGTCATTAATGTTTTACAAATAACCCTATATATCGACGGTTGCTACTAGTGATGCAACGAATACTACTTTCACGAATACGAATACGAATATCAAGCCTACTATTCGGCGAATACGAAAACGAATAATTCAACAAGGTAATAAATAATACATCACTGTACTTTTTTTACTAACAGATTATAAAAATTTACCACCGGCTAATTTTTGTTCAAAAAGCACAACATTTATTTTATCCGTTTGTGTAACTATAACTTTTTCACGCTTACGAGAGGTCATGATATTAGATTTAATCTGACATTATTTTATAAGAGTTGACACTTTTACACACAACGGAAATAAAATGGAACGAACAATACGTATTACAAAACAAAAACGACATGAAATGAGCACCTAAACTTATTAATAACCCAACGAAACTAGATGAAAGAACTCGTGTTATGCTGTGAAACAAGTAACAATTGACAACTTGAGAACTCAACAAATCCATTCATTCAATGTTAGGGGAATGCCCGATAATAGAGTGCTTAGGATACACGGTGCACAGCCAAACCGGAATTTGCGTTGTGTTCAATTATAAATAGTTCATTTTTAATATTCGTGATGATATTCGGCGAATACGAATATTCGGTAAATATCTACTATTCGACGAATACGCATATTCGTATTCGTATTTGTTGCATCACTAATCAAAACCATTAAACGCAATCCGTTTAATAATATTCAATTCATTGTTAAAATTATTTTGCTCTTTTTTGAATTGTAATAGCTAGGTGCTTATATATCAATCAAGCCACCAAACGTGAGAAAAAATTATATGATTATTTTTATATACATGCATTTTTTATTCCTTTCCTTAAAAATAAAACCCCATTGTATTTCTTACCTCGACAAGCCCACCAGAGACACTTCATACGAACGAACTCACCCACACAAACAAACACCCACCCGCGCGCGTCACCGGGTCCTTTATTTATGCACACGCCAGCAGAAAGCAAGCGACTGTCGCCAATTACCGTTGCTAGGCCCTGTGGGCGCCATTCTGCGACGACCGGGGCCATTTTGTAATTGATAACATAGTAAAAACGACAGTGTGCATTGTGTCGTGTGTTTCTTTTAGACTAAGGGCCGGTTGTTTCAAGTTCAAGCATAGATTTTTGCGTTCTCCACCAATCAGACGATCCGTTTTCGTAAATATCTATGCTTTAAACGAACGCTTACTTTAATCCAACTTGAAACAACCGGGCCTAAGAAACACCGATTGCCAGACTTACGTTATAGTATCGAACCTAAAATATTTTCTATACATTCAATAGGCATGAAGAGAGATTTTGAAATAACATTCTATATTGTAGGTACACGTCTAGGTACTATTACCCAAAATAACATTATTTCAGTAATAAACTAAGTTTTTATGCAAATAATTGCATTTTCATCTACATATTTTTAATTTCGCGCAAAAACGCCCGCAGCTGTCATTTCGTCTACGTGACGTCAGCCTCAGCAAACATTGCATTGTGTCTATGGCAACGGTTCAAAGACACGCTGATGGCACTGAGGCGCGACGTCATTCGCTCTGACCGGTGTTTCAGTTAAAATGGCGGCGCGCATAATTTTATACTTTTATTTTATTGAAAATCTTATTAATCTCAATGTGTATATTAAAACTGGATAATTTTTTAGAATCCTTTTAAAATATTTTCTTCTCTAAAATCACTTATTCTTTAATTTTTTAATACTCTCATCATGCCTATTCACTTCAATTCAATTTATTTAATAATATGTACATTACAAACAAAGTGTTCAAGGCATACATATTATGAAAGTATATATATCAAAATAGCAATACTTAATTGATTAAACAGAAAATCTGGCCAAAGGTGTAGGAGAATCCTGCTTCGGAAAACCCCTTCAGACACGTGGAATATATCAATACCCAGAGCGATATATCAGCATAGCTGTGGCTCTTCCAACAGGCATAACCATCGGCAGGTTGGTCCTGTATATTGGAATGTCAAGCAATCTATGCTGATGCTATCTTAGGTAATTATCGGGAACATACAAACCAATGCTCCGCATAATTTCAGGATGATCGATCATACAATCGCGCAAGAAATATACATTCCTTCTAGTCTCTAAACTAAATTATAGCCAAGCATACATATAGAGGTAAAAAGGTCTGGATATTATGATATTTGAGTTCGGGGGATTTTGGCAGATAACAGACAATACAGGTACAGGCAGTGATGGTGTTTTAACCGGTGACACTAACCGTTATTTGAGATTTGTATCTGACTGCATCGATGGTTGCCAAACTTGGCCGCGGGACGACCGTCATTGGCCGCGAAGCGGCCACAATAGCAAAAATGGAAATTTGCCAGATACAATTGGCCGCGAAGCGGCTGACGTAGGCATAGGCAAACACAATTGGTCGCGCAGCGGCCATGGCTGGCCGCGAAGCGGCCGTCATTGGCCGCGAAGCGGCCACAATAGCCGCCCGCAGGGCCTAGCAGTAAGCAATCGGCGAAGCCGATTGCTTTCCTGCTAGTCAATTAATAAAAATGAGAACCACATATAACTTCGATATATTCACGGAAACATAGAGGGTTGGTACAGCTTAGTGGTCAGAGCACCGGCCCCGGAAAGGAGGTGACCTGGGTTCGAATCCCAGTAGTAACCTAATATTTTTTCGTGAATTAGTTTTTTCTGTATGACTTTCTAATTGATTAATTAATTTGATTTTAAAAATTTCACACAACTTTGTTCTGAAAAATTACAACTTCACAAATATGAATGTGTTCTTGAATATATGTATATTCTTAATCACATTTACAAGATTACATTAATTTTATGTAAACATACGAGGGCAAGATAGACATGCAGACAGACAGACAGGCGAACATTATTATTATATATGCGATGTTGTGTATATCCGTGACATTATAACATGGCGCATGTTATAGGAACATGACACTGCAGATGTAGAAAGAATATATTATAAATTCATGCAATATCCGTACACATGTACTGTATTATATGCATACCAAAAATAACCCTAAATAATGACTTCTTTATCAACTGCGATGACTTTCATTAATAAAATCAAAAAATAAATATAAATGAGATTTATGTTTAAAACCAAATTAATTAATCAATTAGAAAGACATAAATACAAATCAAATCCACAAAAAAATATTTGGCTGCTGAAAAAATATTCGAACCAAGGACGTCTTCCTTTTCGGGGCAGGCGCGTTATCCAATTACGCTATGGAAGCCTTGTACATTTCCGTGAATATATCGATGCTAGAGGACGCCAGATAGCGGCTGGAGCGCAAAGTAATTTGTGCCTGTCGTATCAGAAAAAGTGGAAAGCTCTAAAAATGGATAATAAATGTTAATCAATTAATAAATTAGACTTACAGATAAGGTCGATATATTCACGGAAATATACAAGGCTTCTACAGCGTTATTGGATAACGCACCTGCCCCGGAAAGGAGTAGATCCGTGGTTCGAATCCCGGTAGCAGCCAAATATTTTTTCGTGGATTTGATTTTTCTGTATGTCTTTCTAATTGATTAATTAATTTGGTTTTAAATATCACAGAACTTTGTTCTGAATAAATTGCAACTTCACAATAAGAATGTGTTCTTGAATATAATGAGATTTATGTTATTTAATTTACTTTTAACACTTTTTCTAATTTCTTAAATTTCTAATTTATCTAACTGCAAGCCTATGTTAATTTGCATGTAAAATTTATAAACCCCTTATTAATATCAAGAGAATGGTTTGTTTCCAAAAGATGATTAGTAAATTCAGAATAGTTATTATTATCGAATTCAAATTTTTAGTAGGTATGCGTTGTATTTTGACGAAGGGGCCATTGACCCCGAAACATGCTGACAATTCAACAATTAATGGTTTACACAATGCGTTTTCTTGTCAATTACGTAAATAATTACTTCATCTGTCATTTACAAGGGAATCCAATCCCGGTACCTACGATTTACAGTATTTTTGAAATTTATTATTTCAGAGGTAAGTTTGTAGAACTCCATAACACATGGAAATAAAAACAATTGTTTTTTAGTTCTGCCTTTTTAATTTTGTGAGACGCGTTTCGCCTTATGAGGGCATTATCAATCTAAGGCCCGATTGTTTCAAGTTCGATCAAAGTAAGCGGTCGATAAAAGCATAGATTTTTACGAAAACGGATCGTCTGATTGGTGGAGAATGCAAAAATCTATGCTTTAAGAGAACGCTTACTTTAATCCAACTTGAAACAACCGAAACATTTTACATTCGACAACTTATATTTATATTAAAAGTATTAGAAAGAGATGCTATATAATTTTAAGCATCAATTGAGGTTTTTGGATTTCTGCAAGATTCTAAGAAACAATTCTGTTCAGACACTAATGACAAGTAATATTTTAATTGAGGATAGTGATGTGTGTTCCTGGAAAGTTCTATTTACACCGTGTACCTACCTTATAAGAATTAATAAAGGAAGGTTCGACAACTTATGAGAGAAGGATTTTTGCATACTTTGGACAAGCTGCTAGAAGAAAAAAATAAAGATTCGAGAAACTCTTTATCACAGGGTCACTTATTAGCGAGGAAGAAGACCGTCGACAGGATGAATAGGAAAAATAAAGAAAGTTACATTTAAATCCTCTTTAAATGCTATGTAGGGACTCGGGTCCTATATTAATTATTGGTTAATTTAATAACATTTGCTCTCGGAGCCTATCTCCGGTCGAGAAATAAACATAAACTATCAATCACTTGCAAAGAAACACCCTCGAACGTCTCTTACGCCAAAACGGAGCTATATAAATTAACATAAACATAAAGATAAACACTCTTCCATTCCATCCACCACAATGAATTCGATGACCTGAACCCATAGATCCATTATTTATTAAATACCAATCGCGCTACATTCAAATACCAAATATACAATACATGTACATGTACACATAAATGTACATGTACAAAATACTTAAATGCAAAAATATATATTACTAGAGCTTGCCGAAGACACTTGTAATTGGGACAATGGGCATAGTCTTCATTTATAATGTTTTATTATTAGAGTACCATGTCTCTAATAAAAATAAATAAACCTTCCCTACATATCTATACAGGGTGTCTGATAGCAACAGGTGGATTCCTGCCTTGATAATGAGTCGAAAATATCCAAACAACTATGGCCTAATGTCAATTAATGATGGTATTTTAACCGGTGACACACTGATCGTTATTTGAGATTTTTATCTGATTGCGTCGACGATTGTCAACTGATCTTTTGCAATTCGACGACCATCGATACTAGACCACAATTATATCTTAGTTATCAATCATCGATACAATCAGATAAATGTACAGAAATAACCGTTTAAAATAACGGTTTAACATCACTATAGGAATCATACAAATGCTTTTCCTTGTTTACATACAATATAATATTGTTGCTTCTTGCGGATACTTGACCCATTAATAATTGTATGTTGCAAATAATGTCCAGTCGACAAAACAATTGCGCCATGCATCTACGTGTGTGGGTCACTTATGGAGGTCAAGCGGTGTTTTCTTCTTCTTGGACCTGTCCGGTCATCAGACATTAGTCATGTTGGCGATCGTAATCTTACTAGCAACAGTTATAAACAGTTGGACCATGGATTTCCCAAATCATTACATTAGATTTAGTCTTGAATGATGAGATGCAGAATCTGGTAGGTACGTTTCTGGATGTTTTATGAAATGGCTAAAGTGTTGTAATTTCAGGGATTCAATTGTTTTAAGATTTTTCCCTTTCGCATTTGGATTGTCATTTGTGACTCTACACATCAATTTTTAGAAGCTGTCTGTATATCTACATCTCAAATGCTTCAAGTCACATCAGCATTGTTTTCGTGTTTTTCCCAGGGAATTTCCATGATTCTTCTCCATATAAAAGTACGGGGAACAAATAGCATCGTATCATTTTCATTCGTATATTTAGTTTTAGGTTAGGTCACGGCGTAATAGCTTTTTCATTCGGAATAATGCAGTTACGGATTGCTTTGTACGACATTTAATTTCCGTTAAAGGGTCCCAGTTTTGGTTTAATTTGCTTCCCAAAAGTACCTCTGGCCTATATTAGGATCTCTCAGGAAGAAAGATCATCTCCGCCATCGGATCGGGCGGACCTCCGCCGCGCGCCCCCAGACTTTCTTTGTTATTTTTCTACTTATTATTAATACCCTTTCATTCCTCGAACCCAGCATGCTTCCCTAAAGCCGCAATACTAATCATGTCTCAAGAAGGAGATAATGAAGATGTATTGCGCACCAAGCTCCACATATATCGGTAGACCACCACCCTCAGCAGTAAGCGCGCGATTAAGAAGAAGAAGAAAACTAAAATTAGATCTAGATTGTACGAATCATTCGAACTTATATTATTACTTCGGGAAAATTGCGGTTATTCATGAAATCAAATTTATTAATAACTTTGTTGATTATGTGTAAGCACTTGAGATTATTAATTTGTGTTTTTTATCAGGGTGATAAAAAAACGATTATTTCCCGATAAACAAAATAAATATGAATTTCTTACATATTACAGTATTTTTCGCTCAAAGATTTCGTTCCTTACGTAAATATATGTAGGTAACTTTAGTGAATTACTTTTGTTCTTTATAGATTTATTTATTTTTTAATAATACATTTTGCACATTAAATCAGATAGGTACGTACCTACTATAGTATAATAAGAAGAATGTACCTACCTGTCTACTAAGGATTCTCGCAGGATTAGGCCCGGTTGTTTCAAGTTGGATTAGAATAAAATTTCGTTTAAAGCATAGATTTTTACGGAAACGGATCGTTTGTTTGGTGGAGAACGCAAAAATCTATGCTTTAAACGAACTTTTACTTTGATCCAACACGATACAACTGCTCCTTTTAGTTAACCATTTTCAGCTAAAAATCGGAATACAGTTGGGTTCCACTCTAATCTTTTATCTGTTTTTAGACTGCCTGAAGATTCATAACCAAAACGCTTGAGATAATATTCTGATTAAGGAAAACGATAAAAATTATATTATCGTTGGAAAAATGGGGTGTCACATTGGAGAATAATAATCTGCGAATCAGCAGAGATAAAATAGAATACGTAACTTTTAAATGTAACAAAAGACATTAATTCTTATTATAGTGTACCTAGGTGTGCGTCATATCAATCTATTCAAATACGTGTTAGGGTAGCCCATATTCTTAAAGATATAGAAAAGGCCGACTCCGACTGCATGGAAGCAAGATCACATGGTTCATAAAATCATGAATATCGAGACCACAAAGATCGAAAGCAGTATGAAGCTTCAGTTCAAAGGTGCAGTCAATGACAAAATATATTGGAGTAGAATGATAAGAGAATCGACGCCAGATGAAAGAGAGGACACAAATGATAATCCTTGACACTTATCTCACCACTAAGTTTAATGTCACGGTTATATATAGTTATAAACATTCATTTTTCAAATTCTTCGTCAGAGTGAGTGAAGGAGTAAACTGTTCCTGCATAGTTTAGGTACTATATTAATTGAGATTAATAAAGTACCTAAACTAATTCCTGATTTCGGGCGCAATATTTTAATTATAAAGTGGAAAGTATCTATAATATAAATGGAAAGTTTCTGTAAAACGCTTATATAATATAAGCTTTTAATTTAAAATTTTATTTAAATATCAACCAATTATTTTTAAAATGCTACAAGTTCTAACCGAGAGATATCTTTACCTTATAATTGGTATAAAAAAGTCAGTGTTCTCCAAAAATGCCAGATAGTACCTTGTTTCTTATATTCATTCCTTTATTTGTATCGTACAAAAGGCAAAGCCTTTAGAAAATTATTTTTTTAAGCCGGGTGTAACTCGTAAAAGTGTTAAAAAATCGAGTAGCGCTTTCAAATTAGTCATTTAGTTTAAGTAACGCACCATATGGTCCGGCAGAGTTATGGCCCGACTGGCCGCCTACGGGCGCACTCGACAGCCGCAAAAGTGGGCGAAATTTTAGTTCGGCGATTTGACGTCCGGGGCCCCTATACAAGACGCCGCGACCGGCCGCCCGCAATACCGATCTCTTTCCGCTCGCCGTCAGTCTGAGAATACGTGTCGAGCGCTCTTCACAGCGACATTCCCATTTGTGACAATAATCCCAGAAAATACAGTGATTCAGCATGAGGGAAATTGTGCATCTCCAAGCCGGCCAGTGCGGAAACCAGATTGGATCAAAGGTTCGTTGAAAACTTGCATTTTACCGTCGACTCTATTGCCGGGCCGCCCGCCTATCGACGACTTTTTTTTATCTTCACAATGAACACGTACGTGCTTGCAATCTAGCTGGGGGAACATGCCGCGTTACATTTATAGAAATTTTAAAGATAAATGCAACACGTCGACGCATCCGTCGCGACAACGTGTCTTTTTTTTTTTTTTAATTTTGCCTTTTCGACGTGTAAAATAAGTTAACAAATTCCGTTTTTTCGTCGTCGCTTCGTTCGCTCGCGCTGGCAAACGATTTTGACTTAATTTAAATGGAACAGCATCGGCGATCGAGGTGATTTTCTACAGTTTAGAGATTAATTAAAGAGACGAATTCGGCGGCCATAGCCGGGCGTGTCGTACGGAGATTGCCGGCCACCATTTTAGAGTCGCGGCCCGCCAACGGTTTTTAACGGTCGTTTGTGTTTACACGAGGAGATTCGTTCCGTTTCTCTGCCGCGCGCCGCGCGAGCCGGCGAAGTATTCCGATTTCGCCCATCTTGGGTGAAATATGTCCAATCAGATATGGGAAATGGGCGTTGTTCCCGCGGAGCGTTGACTCATCCGACTTGCGCAAATTTTTTCGGCAAATCGATGGCTGTCGGCGGGCAATTTTAGCGAGAAATGGCGCATAGGAGTGAGAAAGGGACGCTTGGATATGCACGGGCGCGTGGCCTCGCGAGATACAACAGTTTTCAAACCATTATTATTATTAATCGCTAAAACCACACCATGTGGATGTGCGCAGAGCGGAGCTGTCGCTCCCTCCGCATTTTAACCCGCCTTTAAAAAATTATCAAATGAAACTAAATCGAAATAGAATGGTTTAATTAGTATTAATACGGATTTGAATGATCGATTAGTGTTAATATAATTTTTCCCGTACTGTTTGATCCGAAACGAGCGAAGCGCGACCGCTGCTCGCGCAACCGGCACAGCGACGGGAGGTCGTTGACGGCATCTTCGAGACGATTTTTTCAAAAATATTAATAAAAAATAAATATACATGTAATCACAAGCAAAATGAACTCGTTATTGCTTAGCCTTGATTTTTTTTTATGGCTGACAAAATTCCAAGCAATGATGGCTTCTTACGAACTATTACGTAAAATAACTTTTCAAATAATTATACACAGTCGAATTCGGTGAACTATATCACTTCCAATGTAGATTATAATGCACCAAGCTTGTTAATTTTAACGGAGATAAGCGGCATCGAAGTTTGCGTACGTTTCAACATTTCCGGTTTATTGTAAAAGTAATTTATGTCGAATGTTAAAAATTCTTTTGCTTCCATAAAAATCAAATAAAAGTGATGAAAACCTTTGCAAAGTTTTTGCCATTTTATTTGACTAGTATTAAAGCGAATGTATTTTTAATTTTTCATTCAAGTCATTGTATGTATGTAATTATTAATTATATAAACCATGTGGTGACAGCTCAGCGTTTTACAGAAAATAAGTTTTAAAATGTAGAGAAAGTGCTAACTTTTAAGTAGCTCATTTCAGCCAAAGTTAAAGAATATTTGCTATTCAAAATTTAATGAGACACCCTTTGTAATGCAATTTGAGCATTTTTTAATCGATTTTAGGCATCGAACCTTGAATTTTTCAGTTTTATCGCAATGCAGGCATGACAAATTTTCCTTACACAGAATCAGTAGACCTCTCGTAACGTATTTTCTAGGCACCCTGCAACTAATACAATTTAGTCAAAACGTATTTGTAACGGATTTCAAATTGATACACGCTTTTGATAAAAATGTCTTCAAGAGCCATCTATTGCCAAATTCCGAACAAACCTTTCCGAAAGATTGGTCCGTTTCAAAATGGCAGCTGTCCGAAAAACAAGAAAACATCGCCAACATCGAACCTACCTACAGAAAGAACCAGAAACGCGATTTCTGTCACGCGCGTGTGGAATTAATCAGAAATAATTATTAATGGTTATATTTAACAGTAGTTAAACAATCAAACAAGTCGGCAGAGGACGCGATTGGTGCGTTTTCCGACTTTTACCGCTATCACCACCGCCATTCTTGTACGGTGTATTTTTAATTGATTTTTATTATTTTATATTTTACAATGCGGGTACACTACGGTAAGTGTACATTTTCCGGACGAACAATCCCACGCGAGAGCGCCAATCAGAGTTGTTCCCGCTTCAAAAATTCAACTTATAAAATATTTTAATATGTACCGGCTGTTGTAGTATAGAAGTTTGGCGTCTTGGGTACCCACCAGGTACCTACCGTCTCGCGAATAATGAAATGTCTTTGAAAGAAAAAATTTGGTCTAGGCAGTAAATCTATACTTTTAGAAAAACGTTTTTTTTTTTGTGGTTTTGGAAACTTGGAAGTCGTATTTTACCTGTCTAATAAGCTTATAAATTAAAATGTAAGCATTTTTCATTTGCAGTGTATCCATCTGGGGAACGCAACACGTAGCTTATTTGCAGCTTTAAGGTTTAAACTGTATTAAAATGTTAGTTAACTTAGTAAAAACCACTATCAGGTATTGGTTTTTAACTAAACTAAACATTTAACTAGCATTCTGATATAATGTCTAACCACAAAGTTAATGCTTTAATGTTAATAATATACTCGAAATATTAAATTAAATTAATATTCATTTGAATGATACACTTGCTACATTCACGTTTATTTGATTTACTTAGTAATTTGTTTAATGGAGATAGGTAATCGGGTTATTGATCTACGTTCAATTTCGAATAGAAAATATCCTTTACACTTTGCGCGAAATGTCAACAGTTAGGGAGAGATCAAAGTTTGCATAAGGCGTTGGACTATCGCTACGGAAACACATTGAGTAGCTTGTTGGTCTTTTAGTTCTCGCCTCGTGATCCAAAGGTCGCGGGTTCGAACCTCACTCCGGACCAGCGAGTTGGTCCTGTTTTCATATAGTAAGAATATTCGCATCTCTATTTAAAAAAAATATTTTCCACAAACACAATATAAATGTCGAAAATGGATACTCTAACTACCATAGTTAATTAAGATAAATTATAGAAATTTCACAGAGACGAAGCTGTTTATACATTTTTTTTTTTTTTTGAAAACCTTTACCTCGCAGTACTATATTCCTGCCTTGATTATCAGTCGAAAATGTTCAAGCAGTAATACCTGTGGAGGTATCGCATATCTATTTTTATTGAAAAAAATTGTATCATTACAGTAACTTATATCGAATATGAAAAATTCATTCCCTTTAATACAAGTCAAAAAAATTAGTAAAAACCTTCGAATTACAATTAGAATTTCTGCAGGGTCATTTTATATAACTCGTATTGAAACGAATGAATTTTTCGTAATCTAGCAATATTTTGTAAAAAAAAAACAAGTCAGAAATATTGAAAAAAAAATGCAAACTTTGATATTGCACAATTCCTTAACAATTCACGGCTTGTACATTTTCGACTCATAATGAAGGCAGGAATATAGTCCTGCGAGATTATTAATGTTTTCCAAATAACCCGTATATGTTCAGAATACATTACATTGAGTCCTTAAAGAGTAATATAATCTCCAGGAATCTAAAATCCAATACCTCATCTCATTCCGTTTTTAAAATTAGCATCGTTTCAAATAGTACACATAAAATTCTACATTATACGTTGATTTCCCAATACACTGGACTAATTAATATATGCATAATTAATTAATAATTACTTCGTGTAAAATTGCAATTAAAAAATAAAAAGTCCGCCATTGTTGACGGGTCACAGCTAGTGATCATATTAAAAGTGACGCATTAGAAAAATGATCTATATTGGTAATTTTATCAGAAGTGGAATCATCTTTTAATGGATTGCGCCATCGGTAGATGTACATCTCTGATTGAGATATTATCGATACCAGATAAATATAAATATTTCAATTCCTAAGAACAGAGGCGTTTTCTTTTTAAATCCTTTGTATCAACGCCGGTCTCGATCGTGGAAAAGTATAGGAAGTGACAATTGACAAACACACCTCTCGTCATCCAATCGACCTGAAATCTCGCACGTCCACTTGATGTCGATGACAACGCATTCTTATGTACTTCCGTCCATGAGAGAGACAGAGAGATGGAGAGATATAGATAGAGAGAGAGATATTAGAGAGAGAGAGAGAGAGATATTAGAGAGAGAGATATATTAGAGAGAGAGAGAGAGAGATATTAGAGAGAGAGATATATTAGAGAGAGATATATATTAGAGATAGAGAGATATTAGAGAGAGAGAGAGAGAGAGAGAGAGAGAGATATTAGAGAGATAGAGAGATATTAGAGAGATAGAGAGATATTAGAGAGATAGAGAGATATTAGAGAGATAG